>MU106632.1:64988-77009 GCA_012274485.2 Sinapis alba
AACCAGGATGAATCACTATGTAAGAAGCTTGATTTGGAACCATTAATAAGTTGAGAATCTCCATGAAGTTGAATAATTCCCATAAGAGTTATGTTGAAGAAGTTATTCCAATTTCTAACAGAGATATCCATGTTTAGTCTGTTTGGACATTTGACAAGTTCTTCAAGATTCTAATCAAACCAGGATGAATCACTATGTAAGAAGCTTGATTTGGAACCATTAATCAGTGGAGATTCTACATGAAGTTGAATAATTTTCATAGGAGTTATGTTGAAGAAGTTATTCCACTTTCTAATCAGGATATCCATGTTTAGCCTGTTTTGACATATGGCAAGTTCTTCAAGATTCTAATCAAACCGTGATGAATCACTATGTAAGAATCTTGATTTGGAAAAATTAACCAGTGGAGAGTCTCCATAAATTTAAATAAATCCCATAGGAGTTATGTTGAAGAAGTTATTCCACTTTCTTATCAGGATATCCATGTTTACTCTGTTTGGACATATGGCAAGTTCTTCAAGATCCTAAGTAAACCATGATGAATCACTACGTAGAAAGCTTGATTTGGAACCATTAACCAGTGGAGAGTCTCCATGAAGTTGAATAAATCCCATAGGAGTTATGTTGAAGAAGTTATACCACTTTCTAACCAAGATATTCATATTTAGTCTAATTGGACATTTGGCAAGTTCTTCAAGATTCTAATCAAACCAGGATGAATCACTATGTAAGAATTCTGATTTTTAACCATTAATCAGTGGAGAGTCTCCATGAAGTTGAATAATTTTCATAGGAGTTATGTTGAAGAAGTTATTCCACTTTCTACTTAGGATATCCATGTTTAGCATGTTTCGACATATGGCAAGTTCTTCAAGATTGTAATCAAACCATGATGAATCACTAAGTAAGAAGCTTGATTTAAAACCATTAACAAGTGGAGATTCTTTATGAAGTTGAATAAATCCCATAGGAGTTATGTTGAAGAAGTTATTCCACTTTCTAATCAGGATATCCATGTTTAGTCTGTTTTGGACATATGGCGAGTTCTTCAAGATTCTAATCAAACCAGGATGAATCACTATGTAAGAAGCTTGATTTGGAACCATTAATCAGTGGAGATTCTCCATGAAGTTGAATAATTTTCATAGGAGTTATGTTGAAGAAGTTATTCCACTTTCTAATCAGGATATCCATGTTTAGCTTGTTTCGACATATGGAAAGTTCTTCAAGATTCTAATCAAACCATGATGAATCACTATGTAAGAATCTTGATTTGGAAAAATTAACCAGTGGAGAGTCTCCATGAAGTTAAATAAATCCCATAGGAGTTATGTTGAAGAAGTTATTCCACTTTCTAATCAGGATATCCATGTTTAGCTTGTTTCGACATATGGCAAGTTCTTCAAGATTCTAATCAAACCATGATGAATCACTATGTAAGAATCTTGATTTGGAAAAATTAACCAGTGGAGAGTCTCCATGAAGTTAAATAAATCCCATAGGAGTTATGTTGAAGAAGTTATTCCACTTTCTAATCAGGATATCCATGTTTAGTCTGTTTGGACATATGGCAAGTTTTTCAAGATTCTAATCAAAACAGGATAAACCACTATGTAAGAAGCTTGATGTGGAAACACTAATCAGTGGAGAGTCTCCATAAAGTTGAATAAATCCCATAGGAGATATGTTAAAGAAGTTATTCCACTTTCTAACCAAGATATCCATGTTTAGTCTGCTTGGACATTTGGCAAGTTCTTCAAGATTTTAATCAAACCAGGATGAATCATTATGTAAGAATCTTGATTTGGAAAAATTAACCAGTGTAGAGTCTCCATGAAGTTGAATAAATCCCATAGGAGTTATGTTGAAGAAGTTATTCCACTTTCTAATCAGGATATCCATGTTTAGTCTGTTTGGACATATGGCAAGTTCTTCAAGATTCTAATCTAACCAGGATGAATCACTATGAAAGAAGCTTGATTTGAAACCATTAATCAGTGGAGAGTCTCCATGAAGTTGAATAAATCCCATAAGAGATATGTTGAAGAAGTCATTCAATTTTCTAACCAAGATACCCACGCTTAGTCTGTTTCGCCATATGGCAAGTTCTTCAAGATTCTAATCAAACCAGGATGAATCACTATGTAAGAAGCTTGATTTGGAACCAATAATCAGTTGAGAATCTCCATGAAGTTGAATAATTCCCATAAGAGTTATGTTGAAGAAGTTATTCCACTTTCTAACCAAGATATCCATGTTTAGTCTGTTTGGACATTTGACAAGTTCTTCAAGATTCTAATCAAACCAGGATGAATCACTATGTAAGAAGCCTGATTTGGAACCATTAATCAGTGGAGAGTCTCCATGAATTTGAATAAATCCCATAGGAGTTATGTTGAAGAAGTTATTCCACTTTCTAATCAGGATATCCATGTTTAGTAGTTTTTGGACATATGGCGAGTTCTTCAAGATTCTTATCAAACCAGGATGAATCACTATGTAAGAAGCTTGATTTGGAACCAATAATCAGTGGATATTCTCCATGAAGTTGAATAATTTTCATAGGAGTTATGATGAAGAAGTTATTCCACTTTCTAATCAGGATATCCATGTTTAGCATGTTTCAACATATGGCAAGTTCTTCAAGATTCTAATCAAACCGTGATGAATCACTATGTAAGAATCTTGATTTGAAAAAATTAACCAGTGGAGAGTCTCCATGAAGTTAAATAAATCCCATAGGAGTTATGTTGAAGAAGTTATTCCACTTTCTAATCAGGATATCCATGTTTAGTATGTTTGGACATATGGCAAGTTCTTTAAGATCCTAAATAAACCATGATGAATCACTACGTAAAAAGCTTGATTTGGAACCATTAACCAGTGGAGAGTCTCCATGAAGTTGAATAAATCCCATAGGAGTTATGTTGAAGAAGTTATACCACTTTCTAACCAAGATATTCATGTTTAGTCTAATTGGACATTTGGCAAGTTCTTCAAGATTCTAATCAAACCAGGATGAATCACTATGTAAGAATCCTGATTTGTAACCATTAATCAGTGGAGAGTCTCCATGAAGTTGAATAATTTTCATAGGAGTTATGTTGAAGAAGTTATTCCACTTTCTAATCAGGATATCCATGTTTAACATGTTTCGACATATGGCAAGTTCTTCAAGATTGTAATCAAACCATGATGAACCACTATGTAAGAAGCTTGATTTGAAACCATTAACCAGTGGAGATTCTCCACGAAGTTGAATAAATCCCATAGGAGTTATGTTGAAGAAGTTATTCCACTTTCTAAACAGGATATCCATGTTTAGTCTGTTTTGGACATATGGCGAGTTCTTCAAGATTCTAATCAAACCAGAATGAATCACTATGTAAGAAGCTTGATTTGGAACCATTAATCAGTGGAGATTCTCCATGAAGTTGAATAATTTTCATAGGAGTTATGTTGAAGAAGTTATTCCACTTTCTAATCAGGATATCCACGTTTAGTCTGTTTGGACATTTGACAAGTTCCTCAAGATTCTAATCAAACCATAATGAATCACTAAGTAAGAAGCTTGATTTGGAACCATTAATCAGTGGAGAGTCTCCATAAAGTTGAATAAATCCCATAGGAGTTATGTTGAAGAAGTTATTCCACTTTCTAACCAAGATATTCATGTTTAGTCTTATTGGACATTTGGCAAGTTCTTCAAGATTCTAATCAAACCAGGATGAATCACTATGTAAGAATCCTGATTTGTAACCATTAATCAGTGGAGAGTCTCCATGAAGTTGAATAATTTTCATAGGAGTTATGTTGAAGAAGTTATTCCACTTTCTAATCAGGATATCCATGTTTAGCCTGTTTCGACATATGGCAAGTTCTTCAAGATTGTAATCAAACCATGATGAATCACTATGTAAGAAGCTTGATTTGAAACCATTAACCAGTGGAGATTCTCCATGAAGTTGAATAAATCCCATAGGAGTTATGTTGAAGACGTTATTCCACTTTCTAATCAAGATATCCATGTTTAGTCTGTTTTGGACATACGGCGAGTTCTTCAAGATTCTAATCAAACCAGGATGAATCACTATGTAAGAAGCTTGATTTGGAACCATTAATCAGTGGAGATTCTCCGTGAAGTTGAATAATTTTCATAGGAGTTATGTTGAAGAAGTTATTCCACTTTCTAATCAGGATATCCACGTTTAGTCTGTTTGGACATTTGACAAGTTCCTCAAGATTCTAATCAAACCATAATGAATCACTATGTAAGAAGCTTGATTTGGAACCATTAATCAGTGGAGAGTCTCCATAAAGTTGAATAAATCCCATAGGAGTTATGTTGAAGAAGTTATTCCACTTTCTAACCAAGATATTCATTTTTAGTCTTATTGGACATATGGCAAGTTCTTCAAGATTCTAATCAAACCAGGATGAATCACTATGTAAGAATCCTGATTTGTAACCATTAATCAGTGTAGAGTCTCCATGAAGTTGAATAATTTTCATAGGAGTTATGTTGAAGAAGTTATTCCACTTTCTAATCAGGATATCCATGTTAAGCCTGTTTCGACATATGGCAAGTTCTTCAAGATTGTAATCAAACCATGATGAATCACTATGTAAGAAGCTTGATTTGAAACAATTAACCAGTGGAGATTCTCCATTAAGTTGAATAAATCCCATAGGAGTTATGTTGAAGAAATTATTCCACTTTCTAACCAAGATATCCATATTTAGTCTGTTTTTGACATACGGCGAGTTCTTCAAGATTCTAATCAAACCAGGATGAATCACTATGTAAGAAGCTTGATTTGGAACCATTAATCAGTGGAGATTCTCCATGAAGTTGAATAATTTCATAGGAGTTATGTTGAAGAAGTTATTCCACTTTCTAATCAGGATATCCATGTTTAGCCTGTTTCGACATATGGCAAGTTCTTCAAGATTCTAATCAAACCATGATGAATCACTATGTAAGAATCTTGATTTGGAAAAATTAACCAGTGGATATTCTCCATGAAGTTAAATAAATCCCATAGGAGTTATGTTGAAGAAGTTATTCCACTTTCTAATCAGGATATCCATGTTTAGTCTGTTTGGACATATGACAAGTTCTTCAAGATTCTAATCAAACCAGGATGAACCACTATGTAAGAAGCTTGATTTGGAATCATTAATCAGTGTAGAATCTCCATGAAGTTGAATAATTCCCATAAGAGTTATGTTGAAGAAGTTATTCCACTTTCTAACCAAGATATCCATGTTTAGTCTGTTTGGACATTTGACAAGTTCTTCAAGATTCTAATCAAACCAGGATGAATCACTATGTAAGAAGCTTGATTTGGAACCATTAATCAGTGGAGAATCTCCATGAAGTTGAATAAATCCCATAGGAGTTATGTTGAAGAAGTTATTCCACTTTCTAACCAAGATATCCATGTTTAGTCTGTTTGGACATTTAGCAGGTTCTTCAAGATTATAATCAAACCAGGATGAATCACTATGTAAGAATCTTTATTTGTAACCATTAATCAGTGGAGAGTATCCATGAAGTTGAATAATTTTCATAGGAGTTATGTTGAAGAAGTTATTCCACTTTCTAATCAGGATATCCATGTTTAGCCTGTTTCGACATATGGCAAGTTCTTCAAGATTCTAATCGAACCGTGATGAATCACTATGTAAGAATCTTGATTTGGAAAAATTAACCAGTGGAGAGTCTCCATGAAGTTAAATGAATCCCATAGGAGTTATGTTGAAGAAGTTATTTCACTTTCTAATAAGGAATTCCATGTTTAGTCTGTTTGGACATATGGCAAGTTCTTCAAGATCCTAATTAAACCATGATGAATCACTACGTAAAAAGCTTGATTTGGAACCATTAACCAGTGGAGAGTCTATATGAAGTTGAATAAATCCATAGGAGTTATGTTGAAGAAGTTATTCCACTTTCTAACCAAGATATTCATGTTTTGTCTAATTGGACATTTGGCAAGTTCTTCAAGATTCTAATCAAACGAGGATGAATCACTATGTAAGAATCCTGATTTGTAACTATTAATCAGTGGAGAGTCTCCATGAAGTTGAATAATTTTCAAAGGAGTTATGTTGAAGAAGTTATTCCATTTTCTAATCTGGATATCCATGTTTAGCCTGTTTCGACATATGGCAAGTTCTTCAAGATTGTAATCAAACCATGATGAATCACTATGTAAGAAGCTTGATTTGAAACAATTAACCAGTGGATATTCTCCATGAAGTTGAATAAATCTCATAGAAGTTATGTTGAAGAAGTTATTCCACTTTCTAATCAGGATATCCATGTTTAGTCTGTTTTGGACATATGGCGAGTTCTTCAAGATTCTAATCAAACCAGGATGAATCACTATGTAAGAAGCTTGATTTGGAACCATTAATCAGTTGAGAGTCTCCATGAAGTTGAATAAATCCCATAGGAGATATGTTCAAGAAGTTATTCAACTTTCTAACCAAGATATCCATGTTTAGTCTGCTTGAACATTTGGCAAGTTCTTCAAGATTTTAATCAAAGCAGGATGAATGATTATGTAAGAAGCTTGACTTAGAACCATTAATCAGTGTAGAATCTCCATGAAGTTGAATAATTCCCATAAGAGTTATGTTGAAGAAGTTATTCCACTTTCTAACCAAGATATCCATGGTTAGTCTGTTTGGACATTTCACAAGTTCTTCAAGATTCTAATCAAACCAGGATGAATCACTATGTAAGAAGCTTGATTTGGAACCATTAATCAGTGGAGAGTCTCCATGAAGTTGAATAAATCCCATAGGAGTTATGTTGAAGAAGTTATTCCACTTTCTAACCAAGATATCCATGTTTAGTCTGTTTGGACATTTAGCAAGTTCTTCAAGATTATAATCAAACCAGGATGAATCACTATGTAAGAATCTTTATTTGCAACCATTAATCAGTGGAGAGTATCCATGAAGTTGAATAATTTTCATAGGAGTTATGTTGAAGAAGTTATTCCACTTTCTAATCAGGATATCCATGTTTAGCATGTTTCGACATATGGCAAGTTCTTCAAGATTCTAATCAAACCATGATGAATCACTATGTAAGAAGGTTGATTTTAAACCATTAACCAGTGGAGAGTCCCCATGAAGTTTAATAAATCCCATAGGAGTTATGTTAAAGAAGTTATTCCACTTTCTAATCAGGATATCCATGTTTAGTCTGTTTGGACATATGGCAAGTTCTTCAAGATTCTAATCAAACCATGATGATTCACTATGTAAGAAGCTTGATTTCGAACAATAAATCAGTGGAGAGTCTCCATGAAGTTCAATAAATTTCATAGGAGTTATGTTGAAGAAGTTATTCCTCTTTCTAAACAGGATATCCGTGTTTGGCCTGTTTGGACATATGGCAAGTTCTTCAAGATTCTAATTAAACAAGAATTAATCACTATGTAAAAATCTTGATTTAGAACCAATAATCAGTGGAGAGTCTCCATGAAGTTAAATAAATCCCATAGGAGTTATGTTGAAGAAGTTATTCCACTTTCTAATCAGGATATCCATGTTTAGTATGTTTGGACATATGGCAAGTTCTTCAAGATTCTAATCAAACCAGGATAAAACACTATGTAAGAAGCTTGATTTGGAAACATTAATTAGTGGAGAGTCTCCATGAAGTTGAATAAATCCCATAGGAGATATTTTGAAGAAGTTATTCAACTTTCTAACCAAGATATCCATGTTTAGTCTGCTTGGACATTTGGCAAGTTCTTCAAGATTTTAATCAAACCAGGATGAATTATTATGTAAGAATCTTGATTTGGAAAAATTAAACAGTGGAGAGTCTCCATGAAGTTGAATAAATCCCATAGAAGTTATGTTGAAGAAGTTATTCCACTTTCTAATCAGGATATCCATGTTTAGTCTGTTTGGACATATGGCAAGTTCTTCAAGATTATAATCAAACCAGGATGAATCACTATGAAAGAAGCTTGATTTGGAACCATTAATCAGTGGAGAGTCTCCATGAAGTTAAATAAATCCCATAGGAGTTATGTTGAAGAAGTTATTCAACTTTCTAATCATGATATCCATGTTTAGTCTGTTTTGACATATGTCAAGTTCTTTAAGATTCTAATCAAACCAGGATGAACAACTATGTAAGAAGCTTGATTTGGAAACACTAATCAGTGGAGAGTCTCCATGAAGTTGAATAAATCCCATAGGAGATATGTTGAAGAAGTTATTCAACTTTCTAACCAAGATATCCATGTTTAGTCTGCTTGGACATTTGGCAAGTTCTTCAAGATTTTAATCAAACCAGGATGAATCATTATGTAAGAAGGTTGATTTAGAACCATTAATCAGTAGAGAGTCTCCATGAAGTTGAATAAATCCCATAGGAGATATGTTGAAGAAGTCATTCCATTTTCTAACCAAGATATCCACGTTTAGTCTGTTTCGCCATATGGCAATTTCTTCAAGATTCTAATCAAACCAGGATGAATCACTATGTAAGAAGCTTTATTTGGAACCATTAATCAGTTGAGAATCTCCATGAAGTTGAATAATTCCCATAATAGTTATGTTGAAGAAGTTATTCCACTTTCTAACAGAGATATCCATGTTTAGTCTGTTTGGACATTTGACAAGTTCTTCAAGATTCTAATCAAACAAGAATTAATCACTATGTAAAAAGTTTGATTTGGAACCAATAATCAGTGGAGAGTCTCCATGAAGTTGAATAAATCCCATAGGAGTTATGTTAAAGAAGTTATTCCACTTTTTAATCAGGATATCCATGTTTAGTCTGTTTGGACGTTTGACAAGTTCTTCAAGATTTTAATCAAACCAGGATAAACCACTATGTAAGAAGCTTGAATTGGAACCATTAATCAGTGGAGTGTCTCCATGAAGTTTAATAAATCCCATAGGAGTTATGTTGAAGAAGTTATTTCACTTTCTAATCAGGATATCCATGTTTAGCATGTTTGGACGTATGGCAAGTTCTTCAAGATTCTAATCAAACCAGGATGAATCAGTATGTAAGAATCTTGATTTGGAACCATTAACAAGCGGAGAGTCTCCATGAAGTTGAATAAATCCCATAGGAGTTATGTTGAAGAAGTTATTCCCTTTTCTAATCAGGATATCCACATTTAGTTTGTTTGGACATATGGCAAGTTCTTCAAGATTCTAATCAAACCAGGATGAATCACTATGTAAGAAGCTTGATTTGAAACCATTAACCAGTGGAGAGTCTCCATGAAGTTGAATAAATCTCATAGGAGTTATGTTGAAGAAGTTATTCCACTTTCGAATCAGGATATCCATGTTTAGTCTGTTTGAACATATGGCAAGTTCTTCAAGATTTTAATCAAACCGGGATGAATCACAATGTAAGAAGATTGATTTGGAACCATTAATCAGTGGAGAGTCTCCATGAAGTTGAATAATTTTCATAGGAGTTATGTTGAAGAAGTTATTCCACTTTCTAATCAGGATATCCATGTTTAGCTTGTTTCGACATATGGAAAGTTCTTCAAGATTCTAATCAAACCATGATGAATCACTATGTAAGAATCTTGATTTGTAAAAATTAACCAGTGGAGAGTCTCCATGAAGTTAAATAAATCCCATAGGAGTTATGTTGAAGAAGTTATTCCACTTTCTAATCAGGATATCCATGTTTAGTCTGTTTGGACATATGGCAAGTTCTTCAAGATTCTAATCAAACCAGGATAAACCACTATGTAAGAAGCTTGATTTGGAAACATTAATCAGTGGAGAGTCTCCATGAAGTTGAATAAATCCCATAGGAGATATGTTGAAGAAGTTATTCAACTTTCTAACCAAGATATCCATGTTTAGTCTGCTTGGACATTTGGCAAGTTCTTCAAGATTTTAATCAAACCAGGATGAATCATTATGTAAGAATCTTGATTTGGAAAAATTAACCAGTGGAGAGTCTCCATGAAGTTGAATAAATCCCATAGGAGTTATGTTGAAGAAGTTATTCCACTTTCTAATCAGGATATCCATGTTTAGTCTATTTGGACATATGGCAAGTACTTCAAGATTCTAATCAAACCTGGATGAATCACTATGAAAGAAGCTTGATTTGGAACCATTAATCAGTGGAGAGTCTCCATGAAGTTAAATGAATCCCATAGGAGTTATGTTGAAGAAGTTATTCCACTTTCTAATCAGGATATCCATGTTTAGTCTGTTTTGACATATGTCAAGTTCTTTAAGATTCTAATCAAACCAGGATGAACAACTATGTAAGAAGCTTGATTTGTAAACACTAATCAGTGGAGAGTCTCCATGAAGTTGAATAAATCCCATAGGAGTTATGTTGAAGAAGTTATTCCACTTTCTAAACAAGATATCCATGTTTAGTCTGTTTGGACATTTAGCAAGTTCTTCAAGATTATAATCAAACCAGGATGAATCACTATGTAAGAATCTTTATTTGTAACCATTAATCAGTGGAGAGTATCCATGAAGTTGAATAATTTTCATAGGAGTTATGTTAAAGAAGTTATTCCACTTTCTAATCAGGATATCCATGTTTAGCATGTTTCGACATATGGCAAGTTCTTCAAGATTCTAATCAAACCATGATGAATCACTATGTAAGAAGGTTTATTTTAAACCATTAACCAGTGGAGAGTCCCCATGAAGTTTAATAAATCCCATAGGAGTTATGTTGAAGAAGTTATTCCACTTTCTAATCAGGATATCCATGTTTACTCTGTTTGGACATATGGCAAGTTCTTCAAGATTCTAATCAAACCATGATGAATCACTATGTAAGAAGCTTGATTTCGAACAATAAATCAGTGGAGAGTCTCCATGAAGTTCAATAAAGTTCATAGGAGTTATGTTGAAGAAGTTATTCCTCTTTCTAATCAGGATATCCGTGTTTGGCCTGTTTGGACATATGGCAAGTTCTTCAAGATTCTAATTAAACAAGAATTAATCACGATGTAAAAATCTTGATTTGGAACCAATAATCAGTGGAGAGTCTCCATGAAGTTGAATAAATCCCATAGGAGTTATGTTAAAGAAGTTATTCCACTTTTTAATCATGATATCCATGTTTAGTCTGTTTGGACGTATGACAAGTTCTTCAAGATTTTAATCAAACCAGGATAAACCACTATGTAAGAAGCTTGATTTGGAACCATTAATCAGTGGAGTGTCTCCATGAAGTTTAATAAATCCCATAGGAGTTATGTTGAAGAAGTTATTTCACTTTCTAATCAGGATATCCATGTTTAGCATGTTTGGACGTATGGCAAGTTCTTCAATATTCTAATCAAACCAGGATGAATCAGTATGTAAGAATCTTGATTTGGAACCATTTACAAGCGGAGAGTCTCCATGAAGTTGAATAAATCCCATAGGAGTTATGTTGAAGAAGTTATTCCTTTTCTAATCAGGATATCCACGTTTAGTCTGTTTGGACATATGGCAAGTTCCTCAAGATTCTAATCAAACCAGTATGAATCACTATGTACAAAGCTTGATTTGAAACCATTAACCAGTGGAGAGTCTCCATGAAGTTGAATAAATCCCATAGGAGTTATGTTGAAGAAGTTATTCCACTTTCGAATCAGGATATCCATGTTTTGTCTGTTTGAACATATGGAAAGTTCTTCAAGATTTTAATAAAACCAGGATGAATCACTATGTAAGAATATTGATTTGGAACCATTAATCAGTGGAGAGTCTCCATGAAGTTGAATAATTTTCATAGGAGTTATGTTGAAGAAGTTATTCCACTTTCTAATTAGGATATCCATGTTTAGCTTGTTTCGACATATGGAAAGTTCTTCAAGATTCTAATCAAACCATGATGAATCACTATGTAAGAATCTTGATTTGGAAAAATTAACCAGTGGAGAGTCTCCATGAAGTTAAATAAATCCCATAGGAGTTATGTTGAAGAAGTTATTCCACTTTCTAATCAGGATATCCATGTTTAGTCTGTTTGGACATATGGCAAGT
>MU106632.1:79719-115870 GCA_012274485.2 Sinapis alba
ACTTTCTAACCAAGATATCCATGTTTAGTCTGCTTGGACATTTGGCAAGTTCTTCAAGATTTTAATCAAACCAGGATGAATCATTATGTAAGAATCTTGATTTGGAAAAATTAACCAGTGGAGAGTCTCCATGAAGTTGAATAAATCCCATAGGAGTTATGTTGAAGAAGTTATTCCACTTTCTAATCAGGATATCCATGTTTAGTCTGTTTGGACATATGGCAAGTTCTTCAAGATTCTAATCAAACCAGGATGAATCACTATGAAAGAAGCTTGATTTGGAACCATTAATCAGTGGAGAGTCTCCATGAAGTAAAATAAATCCCATAGGAGTTATGTTGAAGAAGTTATTCCACTTTCTAATCAGGATATCCATGTTTAGTCTGTTTTGACATATGTCAAGTTCTTTAAGATTCTAATCAAACCATGATGAAAAACTATGTAAGAAGCTTGATTTGGAAACACTAATCAGTGGAGAGTCTCCATGAAGTTGAATAAATCCCATAGGAGATATGTTGAAGAAGTTATTCAACTTTCTAACCAAGATATCCATGTTTAGTCTGCTTGGACATTTGGCAAGTTCTTCAAGATTTTAATCAAACCAGGATGAATCATTATGTAAGAAGGTTGATTTAGAACCATTAATCAGTGGAGAGTCTCCATGAAGTTGAATAAATCCCATAGGAGATATGTTGAAGAAGTCATTCCATTTTCTAACCAAGATATCCACGTTTAGTCTGTTTCGCCATATTGCAAGTTCTTCAAGATTCTAATCAAACCAGGATGAATCACTATGTAAGAAGCTTGATTTGGAACCATTAATCAGTTGATAATCTCCATGAAGTTGAATAATTCCCATAAGAGTTATGTTGAAGAAGTTATTCCACTTTCTAACAGAGATATCCATGTTTAGTCTGTTTGGACATTTGACAAGTTCTTCAAGATTCTAATCAAACCAGGATGAATCACTATGTAAGAAGCTTGATTTGGAACCATTAATCAGTGGAGAGTCTCCATGAATTTGAATAAATCCCATAGGAGTTATGTTGAAGAAGTTATTCCACTTTCTAATCAGGATATCCATGTTTAGTCTGTTTTGGACATATGGCGAGTTCTTCAAGATTCTTATCAAACCAGGATGAATCACTATGTAAGAAGCTTGATTTGGAACCATTAATCAGTGGAGATTCTCCATGAAGTTGAATAATTTTCATAGGAGTTATGTTGAAGAAGTTATTCGACTTTTTAATCAGGATATCCATGTTTATCCTGTTTCGACATATGGCAAGTTCTTCAAGATTCTAATCAAACCGTGATGAATCACTATGTAAGAATCTTGATTTGGAAAAATTAACCAGTGGAGAGTCTCCATGAAGTTAAATAAATCCCATAGGAGTTATGTTGAAGAACTTATTCCACTCTCTAATCAGGATATCCATGTTTAGTCTGTTTTGGACATATGGCGAGTTCTTCAAGATTCTAATCAAACCAGGAAGAATCACTATGTAAGAAGCTTGATTTGGAACCATTAATCAGTGGAGATTCTCCATGAAGTTGAATAATTTTCATAGGAGTTATGTTGAAGAAGTTATTCCACTTTCTAATCAGGATATCCATGTTTAGCTTGTTTCGACATATGGAAAGTTCTTCAAGATTCTAATCAAACCATGATGAATCACTATGTAAGAATCTTGATTTGGAAAAATTAACCAGTGGAGAGTCTCCATGAAGTTATATAAATCCCATAGGAGTTATGTTGAAGAAGTTAGTCCACTTTCTAATCAGGATATTCATGTTTAGTTTGTTTGGACATATGGCAAGTTCTTCAATGTTCTAATCAAACCAGGATAAACCACTATATAAGAAGCTTGATTTGGAAACATTAATCAGTGGAGAGTCTCCATGAAGTTGAATAAATCCCATAGGAGATATTTTGAAGAAGTTATTCAACTTTCTAACCAAGATATCCATGTTTAGTCTGCTTGGACATTTGGCAAGTTCTTCAAGATTTTAATCAAACCAGGATGAATCATTATGTAAGAATCTTGATTTGGAAAAATTAACCAGTGGAGAGTCTCCATGAAGTTGAATAAATCCCATAGGAGTTATGTTGAAGAAGTTATTCCACTTTCTAATAAGGATATCCATGTTTAGTCTGTTTGGACATATGGCAAGTTCTTCAAGATTCTAATCAAACCAAGATGAATCACTATGAAAGAAGCTTGATTTGGAACCATTAATCAGTGGAGAGTATCCATGAAGTTGAATAATTTTCATAGGAGTTATGTTGAAGAAGTTATTCCACTTTCTAATCAGGATATCCACGTTTAGTCTGTTTGGACATTTGACAAGTTCCTCCAGATTCTAATCAAACCATAATGAATCACTATGTAAGAAGCTTGATTTGGAACCATTAATCAGTGGAGAGTCTCCATGAAGTTGAATAAATCCCATAGGATTTATGTTGAAGAAGTTATTCCACTTTCTAACCAAGATATTCATGTTTAGTCTTATTGGACATTTGGCAAGTTCTTCAAGATTCTAATCAAACTAGGATAAATCACTATGTAAGAATCCTGATTTGTAACCATTAATCAGTGGAGAGTCTCCATGAAGTTGAATAATTTTCATAGGAGTTATGTTGAAGAAGTTATTCTACTTTCTAATCAGGATATCCATGTTTAGCCTGTTTCGACATATGGCAAGTTCTTCAAGATTGTAATCAAACCATGATGAATCACTATGTAAGAAGCTTGATTTGAAACCATTAACCAGTGGAGATTCTCCATGAAGTTGAATAAATCCCATAGGAGTTATGTTGAAGAAGTTATTCCACTTTCTAATCAGGATGTCCAAGTTTAGTCTGTTTTGGACATACGGCGAGTTCTTCAAGATTCTAATCAAACCAGGATGAATCACTATGTAAGAAGCTTGATTTGGAACCATTAATCAGTGGAGATTCTCCATGAAATTGAATAATTTCATAGGAGTTATGTTGAAGAAGTTATTCCAGTTTCTTATCAGGATATCCATGTTTAGCCTGTTTCGACATATGGTAAGTTCTTCAAGATTCTAATCAAACCATGATGAATCACTATGTAAGAATCTTGATTTGGAAAGATTAACCAGTGGATATTCTCCATGAAGTTAAATAAACCCCATAGGAATTATGTTGAAGAAGTTATTCAACTTTCTAACCAAGATATCCATGTTTAGTCTGCTTGGACATTTGGCAAGTTCTTCAAGATTCTAATCAAACCATGATGAATCACTATGTAAGAAGCTTGATTTTAAACCATTAACCAGTGGAGAGTCCCCATGAAGTTTAATAAATCCCATAGGAGTTATGTTGAAGAAGTTATTCCACTTTCTAATCAGGATATCCATGTTTAGTATGTTTGGACATATGGCAAGTTCTTCAAGATTTTAACCAAACCATGATGAATTACTATGTAAGAAGCTTGATTTTAAACCATTAACCAGTGGAGAGTCCCCATGAAGTTTAATAAATCCCATAGGAGTTATGTTGAAGAAGTTATTCCACTTTCTAACCAAGATATCCATGTTTAGTCTGTTTGGACATTTAGCAAGTTCTTCAAGATTATAATCAAACCAGGATGAATCACTATGTAAGAATCTTTATTTGTAACCATTAATCAGTGGAGAGTATCCATGAAGTCGAATAATTTTCATAGGAGTTATGTTGAAGAAGTTATTCCAGTTTCTAATCAGGATATCCATGTTTAGCATGTTTCGACATATGGTAAGTTCTTCAAGATTCTAATTAAACCATGATGAATCACTATGTAAGAATCTTGATTTGGAAAAATTAACCAGTGGATATTCTCCATGAAGTTAAATAAACCCCATAGGAATTATGTTGAAGAAGTTATTCAACTTTCTAACCAAGATATCCATGTTTAGTCTGCTTGGACATTTGGCAAGTTCTTCAAGATTCTAATCAAACCATGATGAATCACTATGTAAGAAGCTTGATTTTAAACCATTAACCAGTGGAGAGTCCCCATGAAGTTTAATAAATCCCATAGGAGTTATGTTGAAGAAGTTATTCCACTTTCTAATCAGGATATCCATGTTTAGTATGTTTGGACATATGGCAAGTTCTTCAAGATTTTAACCAAACCATGATGAATTACTATGTAAGAAGCTTGATTTTAAACCGTTAACCAGTGGAGAGTCCCCATGAAGTTTAATAAATCCCATAGGAGTTATGTTGAAGAAGTTATTCCACTTTCTAACCAAGATATCCATGTTTAGTCTGTTTGGACATTTAGCAAGTTCTTCAAGATTATAATCAAACCAGGATGAATCACTATGTAAGAATCTTTATTTGTAACCATTAATCAGTGGAGAGTATCCATGAAGTCGAATAATTTTCATAGGAGTTATGTTAAAGAAGTTATTCCACTTTCTAATCAAGATATCCATGTTTAGCATGTTTCGACATATGGCAAGTTCTTCAAGATTCTAATCAAACCATGATGAATCACTATGTAAGAAGCTTGATTTGGAACAATTAATAAGTGGAGAGTCTCCATGAAGTTCAATAAATTTCATAGGAGTTATGTTGAAAAAGTTATTCTTCTTTCTAATGAGGATATCCGTGTTTGGCCTGTTTGGACATATGGCAAGTTCTTCAAGATTCTAATTAAACAAGAATTAATCACTATGTAAAAAGCTTGATTTGGAACCAATAATAAGTGGAGAACCTCCATGAAGTTGAATAAATCCCATAAGAGTTATGTTAAAGAAGTTATTCCACTTTTTAATCAGGATATCCTTGTTTAGTCTGTTTGGACGTATGACAAGTTCTTCAAGATTCTAATCAAACCAGGATAAACCACTATGTAAGAAGCTTGATTTGGAACCATTAATCAGTGGAGTGTCTCCATGAAGTTTAATAAATCCCATAGGAGTTATGTTGAAGAAGTTATTTCACTTTCTAATCAGGATATCAATGTTTAGCTTGTTTGGACGTATGGCAATTTCTTCAAGATTCTAATCAAACCAGGATGAATCACTATGTAAGAATCTTGATTTTAAACCATTAACAAGCGGAGAGTCTCCATGAAGTAGAATAAATCCCATAGGAGTTATGTTGAAGAAGTTATTCCTTTTTCTAATCAGGATATCCACGTTTAGTCTGTTTGGACATATGGCAAGTTCTTCAAGATTCTAATCAAACCAGGATGAATCACTATGTAAGAAGCTTGATTTGAAACCATTAACCAGTGGAGAGTCTCCATGAAGTTGAATAAATCCCATAGGAATTATGTTGAAGAAGTTATTCCACTTTCGAATCACGATATCCATGTTTAGTCTGTTTGAACATATCGCAAGTTCTTCAAGATTTTAATCAAACCAGGATGAATCACTATGTAAGAAGATTGATTTGGAACCATTAATCAGTGGAGAGTCTCCATGAAGTTGAATAATTTTCATAGGAGTTATGTTGAAGAAGTTATTCCACTTTCTAATAAGGATATCAATGTTTAGCCTGTTTCGATATATGACAAGTTCTTCAAGATTCTAATCAAACCATGATGAATCACTATGTAAGAATCTTTATTTGGAAACATTAACCAGTGGATAGTCTCCATGAAGTTGAATAAATCCCATAGGAGTTATGTTGAAGAAGTTATTCAACTTTCTAATCAGGATATCCATGTTTAGTCAGTTTTGACATATGGCAAGTTCTTCAAGATTCTTATCAAACCAGGATGAACCACTATGTAAGAAGCTTGATTTGGAAACATTAATCAGTGGAGAGTCTCCATGAAGTTGAATAAATCCCATAGGAGATATGTTGAAGAAGTTATTCAACTTTCTAACCAAGATATCCATGTTTAGTCTGCTTGGACATTTGGCAAGTTCTTCAAGATTTTAATCAAACTAGGATGAATCATTATGTAAGAATCTTGATTTGGAAAAATTAACCAGTGGAGAGTCTCCATGAAGTTGAATAAATCTCATAGGAGTTATGTTGAAGAAGTTATTCAACTTTCTAACCAAGATATCCATGTTTAGTCTGTTTGGACATTTGGCAAGTTCTTCAATATTTTAATCAAACCAGGATGAATCATTATGTAAGAAGCTTGATTTAGAACCATTAATAAGTGGAGTGTCTCCATGAAGTTGAATAAATCCCACAGGAGATATGTTGAAGAAGTCATTCCATTTTCTAACCAAGATATCCATGTTTAGTATGTTTGGACATTTGGCAAGTTCTTCAAGTTTCTAATCAAACCATGATGAATCAATATGTAAAAAGCTTAATTTGGAGCCATTAATCTGCTGAAAATCTCCATAAAGTTGAATAAATACCATAGGAGGTATGTTGAAGAAGTTATTCCACTTTCTAATCAAGCTACCCATGTTTAGTCTGTTTGTACATTTGGCAAGTTCTTCAAGATTATAATCAAATCAGGATGAATCACTAGGTAAGAATCTTGATTTGGAACCATTAATTAGTGGAGAGTCTCCATGAAGCTGAATAAATCCCATAAGAGTTATGTTGAAGAAGTTATTCTACTTTCTAATTATGATATCCATGTTTAGTCTGTTTGGACATTTCACAAGTTCTTCAGGATTCTAATCAAACCAGGATGAATCACTATGTAAGAAGCTTGATTTGGAACCATTAATCAGTGGAGAGTCTCCATGAAGTTTAATAAATCCCATAGGGGTTATGTTGAAGAAGTTATTTCACTTTCTAATCATGATATCCATGTTTAGCATGTTTGGACATATGGCAAGTTCTTCAAGATTCTAATCACCCCAGGATCAATCACTATGTAAGAATTTTGATTTGGAACCATTAACAAGCGGAGAGTCTCCAAGAAGTTGAATAAATCCCATAGGAGTTATGTTGAAGAAGTTATTCCATTTTCTAATCAGGATATCCACGTTTAGTCTGTTAGGACATATGGCAAGTTCTTCAAGATTCTAATCAAACCAGGATGAATCACTATGTAAGAATCTTGATTTGAAACCATTAACCAGTGGAGAGTCTCCATGACGTTGAATAAATCCCATTGGAGTTATGTTGAAGAAGTTATTCCATTTTCTAATGAGAATATCCATGTTTAGTCTGTTTGGACATACTGCAAGTTCTTCAAGATTCTAATCAAACCAGGATGAATCACTATGTAAGAAGATTTATTTGGAACAATTAATCAGTGGAGAGTCTTCATGAAGTTGAATAATTTTCATGGGAGTTATGTTGAAGAAATAATTCCACTTTCTAATTAGGATATCCATGTTTAGCATGTTTGGACATATGGCAAGTTCTTCAAGATTCTAATCAAACCATGATGAATCACTATGTAAGAATCTTTATTTGTAAAAATTAACCAGTGGAGAGTCTCCATGAAGTTGAATAAATCCCATAGGAGTTATGTTGAAAAAGTTATTCTACTTTCTAATCAAGATATCCATGTTTAGCCTGTTTCGACATATGGCAAGTTCTACAAGATTGTAATCAAACCATGATGAATCACTATGTAAGAAGCTTGATTTGAAACCATTAACCAGTGGAGATTCTCCATGAAGTTGGATAAATCCCATAGGAGTTATGTTGAAGAAGTTATTCCACTTTCTAATCAGGATGTCCAAGTTTAGTCTGTTTTGGACATACGGCGAGTTCTTCAAGATTCTAATCAAACCAGGATGAATCACTATGTAAGAAGCTTGATTTGGAACCATTAATCAGTGGAGATTCTCCATGAAATTGAATAATTTCATAGGAGTTATGTTGAAGAAGTTATTCAACTTTCTAATCAGGATATCCATGTTTAGCCTGTTTCGACATATGGCAAGTTCTTCAAGATTCTAATCAAACCATGATGAATCACTATGTAAGAAGCTTGAGTTGGAACCATTAATCAGTGGAGAGTCTCCATGAAGTTGAATAAATCCCATAGGAGTTATGTTGAAGAAGTTATTCCACTTTCTAATCAGGATATCCATGTTTAGTGTGTTTGGACATATGGCAAGTTCTTCAAGATTCTAAATAAACAAGGATGAATCACCTTGTAAAAAGATTGATTTGGAACCATTAATCTGTGGAGAGTCTCCATGAAGTTGAATAAATCCCATAGGAGTTATGTTAAAGAAGTTATTCCACTTTGTAATCAGGATATCCGTGTTTAGTCTGTTTGGACATATGGCAAGTTCTTCAAGATTCTTATCAAACCAGGATGAACCACTATGTAAGAAGCTTGATTTGGAAACATTAATAAGTGGAGAGTCTCCATGAAGTTCAATAAATCCCATAGGAGATATGTTGAAGAAGTCATTCCATTTTCTAACCAAGATATCCATGTTTAGTATGTTTGGACATTTGGCAAGTTCTTCAAGATTCTAATCAAACCATGATGAATCACTATGTAAGAAGCTTGATTTGGAAAAATTAATCAGTGGAGAGTCTCCATGAAGTTGAATAAATTTCATAGGAGTTATGTTGAAGAAGTTATTCCTCTTTCTAATCAGGATATCCATGTTTGGCCTGTTTGGACATATGGCAAGTTCTTCAATATTCTTATTAAACAAGGATGAATCAATATGTAAAAAGCTTAATTTGGAGCCATTAATCTGTTGAGAATCTCCATGAAGTTGAATAAATCCCATAGGAGGTCTGTTGAAGAAGTTATTCCACTTTCTAATCAAGCTACCCATGTTTAGCCTGTTTGTACATTTGGCAAGTTCTTCAAGATTATAATAAAACCAGGATGAATCACTATGTAAGAAGCTTTATTTGGAACTATTAATCAGTGGATAGTCTCCATGAAGTTGAATAAATCCAATAGGAGTTATGTTGAAGAAGTTATTCCACTTTTTAATCATGATATCCATGTTTAGTCTGTTTGGACGTATGACAAGTTCTTCAAGGTTCTAATCAAACCAAGATGAATCACTATGTAAGAAGCTTGATTTGGAACCATTAATCAGTGGAGTGTTTCCATGAAGTTTAATAAATCCCATAGGAGTTATGTTGAAGAAGTTATTCCATTTTCTAATCAGGATATCCACTTTTAGTCTGTTTGGACATATGACAAGTTTTTCAAGATTCTAATCAAACCAGGATGAATCAGTGGAGAATCTCCATGTAGTTGAATAATTCGCATAAGAGTTATGTTGAAGAAGTTATTCCACTTTCTAACCAAGATATCCATGTTTAGTCTGTTTGGACATTTGACAGTTTCTTTAGGATTCTAATCAAACCAGGATGAATCACTATGTAAGAAGCTTGATTTGGAACCATTAATCAGTGGAGAGTCTCCATGAAGTTGAATAAATCCCATAGGAGTTAGGTTGAAGAAGTTATTCCACTTTATAACCGAGATATACATGTTTAGTCTTATTGGACATTTGGCAAGTTCTTCAAGATTCTAATCAAACCAGGATGAATCACTATGTAAGAATCTGGATTTATAACCATTAATCAGTGGAGAGTCTCCATGAAGTTGAATAATTTTCATAGGAGTTATGTTGAAGAAGTAATTCCACTTTCTAAACAGGATATCCATGTTTAGTCTGTTTGGACATATGGCAAGTTCTTCAAGATTCTAATCAAACCAGGATGAACCACTATGTAAGAAGCTTTATTTGGAACCATTAATCAGTGGAGAGTCTCCATGAAGTTGAATAATTTTCATAGGAGTTATGTTGAAGAAGTTATTCTACTTTCTAATCAAGATATCCATGTTTAGCCTGTTTCGACATATGGCAAGTTCTTCAAGATTCTAATCAAACCATGATGAATCACTATGTAAGAATCTTTATTTGTAAAAATTAACCAGTGGAGAGTCTCCATGAAGTTGAATAAATCCCATAGGAGTTATGTTGAAGAAGTTATTCCACTTTCTAATTAGGATATCCATGTTTAGTCTGTTTGGACATATGGCAAGTTCTTCAAGATTCTAATCAAACCAGGATAAACCACTATATAAGAAGCTTGATTTGGAAACATTAATCAGTGGAGAGTCTCCATAAAGTTTAATAAATCCCATAGGAGATATGTTGAAGAAGTTATTTAACTTTCTAACCAAGATATCCATGTTTAGTCTATTTGGACATTTGGCAAGTTCTTCAAGATTTTAATCAAACCAGGATGAATCATTATGTAAGAAGCTTGATTTGGAACAATTAATCACTGGAGAGTCTCCATGAAGTTGAATAAATCCCATAGGAGATATGTTGAAGAAGTCATTCCATTTTCTAACCAAAATATACATGTTTAGTATGTTTGGACATTTGGCAAGTTCTTCAAGGTTCTAATCAAACCAAGATGAATCACTATGTAAGAAGCTTGATTTGGAACCATTAATCAGTGGAGTGTTTCCATGAAGTTTAATAAATCCCATAGGAGTTATGTTGAAGAAGTTATTCCATTTTCTAATCAGGATATCCACTTTTAGTCTGTTTGGACATATGACAAGTTTTTCAAGATTCTAATCAAACCAGGATGAATCAGTGGAGAATCTCCATGTAGTTGAATAATTCGCATAAGAGTTATGTTGAAGAAGTTATTCCACTTTCTAACCAAGATATCCATGTTTAGTCTGTTTGGACATTTGACAAGTTCTTTAGGATTCTAATCAAACCAGGATGAATCACTATGTAAGAAGCTTGATTTGGAACCATTAATCAGTGGAGAGTCTCCATGAAGTTGAATAAATCCCATAGGAGATATGTTGAAGAAGTCATTCCATTTTCTAACCAAGATATACATGTTTAGTATGTTTGGACATTTGGCAAGTTCTTCAAGATTCTAATCAAACCATGATGAATCACTATGTAAGAAGCTGTATTTGGAACAATTAATCAGTGGAGAGTCTCCATGAATTTGAATAAATTTCATAGGAGTTTTGTTGAAGAAGTTATTCCTCTTTCCAATCAGGATATCCATGTTTGGCCTGTTTGGACATATGGCAAGTTCTTCAAGATTTTAATTAAACATGGATGAATCAATATGTAAAAAGCTTAATTTGGAGCCATTAATCTGTTGAGAATCTCCATGAAGTCGAATAAATCCCATAGGAGGTATGTTGAAGAAGTTATTCCACTTTCTAATCAAGCTACCCATGTTTAGTCTGTTTGTACATTTGGCAAGTTCTTCAAGATTATAATCAAACCAGGATGAATCACTATGCAAGAAGCTTGATTTGGAACCATTAATCAGTGGAGAGTCTCCATGAAGTTGAATAAATTCCATAGGAGTTATGTTGAAGAAGTTATTCCACCTTTTAATCATGATATCCATGTTTAGTCTGTTTGGACGTATGACAAGTTCTCAAGATTCTAATCAAACCAAGATGAATCACTATGTAAGAAGCTTTATTTGGAACCGTTAATCAGTGAGTGTCTCCATGAAGTTTAATAAATCCCATAGGAGTTATGTTGAAGAAGTTATTCCACTTTCTAATCAGGATATCCATGTTTAGCATGTTTGGACATATGGCAAGTTTTTCAAGATTCTAATCAAACCAGGATGAATCACTATGTAAGAATCTTGATTTGGAACCATTAAAAAGTGGAGAGTCTCCATGAATTTGAATAAATTTCATAGGATTTATGTTGAAGAAGTTATTCCATTTTCTAATCAGGATATCCACGTTTAGTCTGTTTGGACATATGGCAAGTTCTTCAAGATTCTAATCAAACGAGGATGAATCACTATGTAAGAAGATTGATTTGGAACCATTAATCATTGGAGAATCTCCATGAAGTTGAATAATTCCCATAAGAGTTATGTTGAAGAAGTTATTCCATTTTCTAACCAAGATATCCATGTTTAGTCTGTTTGGACATTTGACAAGTTCTTCAGGATTCTAATCAAACCAGGATGAATCACTATGTAAGAAGCTTGATTTGGAACCATTAATCAGTGTAGAGTCTCCATGAAGTTGAATAAATCCCATAGGAGTTAGGTCGAAGAAGTTATTCCACTTTCTAACCGAGATATCCATGTTTAGTCTTATTGGACATTTGGAAAGTTCTTCAAGATTCTAATCAAACCAGGATGAATCACTATGTAAGAATCTTGATTTGGAACCATTAATCAGTGGAGAGTCTCCATGAAGTTGAATAAATCCCATAGGAGTTAGGTCGAAGAAGTTATTCCACTTTCTAACTGAGATATCCATGTTTAGTCTTATTGGACATTTGGCAAGTTCTTCAAGATTCTAATCAAACCAGGATAAATCACTATGTAAGAATCTTGATTTGTAACCATTAATCAGTGGAGAGTCTCCATGAAGTTGAATAATTTTCATAGGAGTTATGTTGAAGAAGTTATTCCACTTTCTAATCAGGATATCCATGTTTAGTCTGTTTGGACATATGGCAAGTTCTTCAAGATTCTAATCAAACCAGGATGAATCACTATGTAAGAAGCTTAATTTGAAACCATTAATCAGTGGAGATTCTCCATGAAGTTGAATAATTTTCATAGGAGTTATGTTGAAGAAGTTATTCCATTTTCTAATCAAGATATCCATGTTTAGCCTGTTTCGACATATGGCAAGTTCTTCAAGATTCTAATCAAACCATGATGAATCACTATGTAAGAATCTTTATTTGTAAAAATTAACCAGTGGAGAGTCTCCATGAAGTTGAATAAATCCCATATGAGTTATGTTGAAGAAGTTATTCCACTTTCTAATCAGGATATCCATGTTTAGTCAGTTTGGACATATGGCAAGTTCTTCAAGATTCTAATCAAACCAGGATAAACCACTATGTAAGAAGCTTGATTTGAAAACATTAATCAGTGGAGAGTCTCCATGAAGTTGAATAAATCCCATAGGAGATATGTTGGAGAAGTTATTCCACTTTCTAACCAAGATATCCATGTTTAGTCTGTTTGGACATTTGGCAAGTTCTTCAAGATTCTAATCAAACCAGGATGAATCACTATGTAAGAAGCTTGATTTGGAACCATTAATCAGTGGAGAGTCTCCATGAAGTTGAATAAATCCCATAGGAGTTATGTTGAAGAAGTTATTCCACTTTCTAACCAAGATATCCATGTTTAGTCTTATTGGACATTTGGCAAGTTCTTCAAGATTCTAATCAAACTAGGATGAATCACTATGTAAGAATCTTGATTTGTAACCATTAATCAGTGGAGAGTCTCCATGAAGTTGAATAATTTTCATAGGAGTTATGTTGAAGAAGTTATTCCACTTTCTAATCAGGATATCCATGTTTATCTTGTTTTGACATATGGAAAGTTCTTCAAGATTGTAATCAAACCATGATGAATCACTATGTAAGAAGCTTGATTGGGAACAATTAATCAATGAATAGTCTCCATGAAGTTGAATAAATCTCATAGGAGTTATGTTGAAGAAGTGTTTCCACTTTCTAATTAAGATATCCATGTTTAGCTTGTTTGGACATATGGCAAGTTCTTCAAGATTCTAATCAAACCAGGATGAATCACTATGTAAGAAGCTTGATTTGGAACCATTAATCAGTGTAGAGTCTCCATGAAGTTGAATAAATCCCATAGGAGTTAGGTCGAAGAAGTTATTCCACTTTCTAACCGAGATATCCATGTTTAGTCTTATTGGACATTTGGAAAGTTCTTCAAGATTCTAATCAAACCAGGATGAATCACTATGTAAGAATATTGATTGGGAACCATTAATCAGTGGAGAGTCTCCATGAATTTGAATAAATCCCATAGGAGTTAGGTCGAAGAAGTTATTCCACTTTCTAACTGAGATATCCATGTTTAGTCTTATTGGACATTTGGCAAGTTCTTCAAGATTCTAATCAAACCAGGATAAATCACTATGTAAGAATCTTAATTTGTAACCATTAATCAGTGGAGATTCTCCATGAAGTTGAAAAATTTTCATAGGAGTTATGTTGAAGAAGTTATTCCACTTTCTAATCAGGATATCCATGTTTAGTCTGTTTGGACATATGGCAAGTTCTTCAAGATTCTAATCAAACCAGGATGAATCACTATGTAAGAAGCTTGATTTGGAACCATTAATCAGTGGAGAGTCTCCATGAAGTTGAATAATTTTCATAGGAGTTATGTTGAAGAAGTTATTCCACTTTCTAATCAGGATATCCATGTTTAGCCTGTTTCGACATATGGCAAGTTCTTCAAGATTCTAATCACAACATGATGAATCACTATGTAAGAATCTTTATTTGGAAAAATTAATCAGTGGAGAATCTCCATGAAGTTGAATAAATCTCATAGGAGTTATCTTGAAGAAGTGTTTCCAGTTTCTAATTAGGATATCCATGTTTAGCCTGTTTGGACATATGTCAAGTTCTTCAAGATTCTAATCAAACCACTATGAATCACTATGTAAGAAGCTTGATCTGGAACCATTAATCAGTGGAGTGTCTCCATGAAGTTTAATAAATCCCATAGGAGTTATGTTGAAGAAGTTATACCACTTTCTAATCAGGATATCCATGTTTATCATGTTTGGACAAATGGCAAGTTCTTCAAGATTCTAATCAAACCAGGATGAATCACTATGTAAGAATCTTGATTTGGAATCATTAACAAGCGGAGAGTCTTCATGAAGTATAATAAATCCCATAGTAGTTATGTTGAAGAAGTTATTCCACTTTCTAACCAAGATATCCATGTTCAGTCTGTATAGACATATGGCAAGTTCTTCAAGATTCTAATTAAACCATGATGAATCACTATGTAAGAATCTTGATTTGGAACCATTAACCAGTGGAGAGTCTCTATGAAGTTGAATATATCTCATAGGAGTTATGTTGAAGAAGTTATTCCTGTTTCTAATCAGGATATCCATGTTTGGCCTGTTTGGACATATGTCAAGTTTTTCAATAATTCTAATTAAACAAGGACGAATCACAATGTAAAAAGCTTGATTTGGAGCCATTAATCTGTGGAGAGTCTCCATGAAGTTAAATAAATCCATAAGAGGTATGTTGAAGAAGTTATTCCACTTTCTAATCAAGCAATCCATGTTTAGTTTGTTTGTACATTTGGCAAGTTCTTCAAGATTATAATCAAAACAGGATGAATCACTATGTAAGAAGCTTGATTTAGAACCATTAATCATTGGAGAGTCTCCATGAAGTTGAATAAATCCTATAGGAGATATGTTGAAGAAGTTATTCCACTTTCTAACCAAGATACCCATGTTTAGTCTGTTTGGAAATTTGACAGGTTCTTCATGATTTTAATCAAACCAAGACGAATCACTATGTCAGAAGCTTGATTTGGTACCATTAATTAGTGTAGAGTCTCCATGAAGTTGAATAATTTTCATAGGAGTTATGTTGAACAAGTTATTCCACTTTCTAATCAAGATATCCATGTTTAGCATGTTTCGACATATGGCAAGTTCTTCAAGATTCTAATCAAAACAGGATGAATCACTATGTAAGAAGCTTGATTTGGAACCATTAATCAGTGGAGAGTCTCCATGAAGTTGAATAAATCCCATAGGAGATATGTTGAAGAAGTTATTCCACTTTCTAACCAAGAAATCCATGTTTAGTCTGTTTGGACATTTGGCAAGTTCTTCAAGTTTCTAATCAAACTAGGATGAATCACTATGTAAGAAGCTTGATTTGGAACCATTAATAAGTGGGGAGTCTCCATGAATTTGAATAAATCCCATAGGAGTTATGTTGAATAAGTTATTCCACTTTCTAACCAAGATATCCATGTTTAGTCTTATTAGACATTTGGCAAGTTCTTCAATATTCTAAGCAAACACGGATGAATTACTATGTAAGAATCTTGATTTGTAACGATTAATCAGTGGAGAGTCTCCATGAAGTTGAATAATTTTCATAGGAGTTATGTTGAACAAGTTATTCCACTTTCTAATCAAGATATCCATGTTTAGCCTGTTTCGGCATATGGCAAGTTCTTCAAGATTCTAATCAAACCATGATGAATCACTATGTAAGAAGCTTGATTTGAAACCATTAACCAGTGGAGAGTCTCCATGAAATTTAATAAATCCCATAGGAGTTATGTTGAAGAAGTTATTCCACTTTCTAATCAGGATATCCATGTTTAGTCTGTTTGGACATATGGCAAGTTCTTCAAGATTCTAATCAAACCAGGATGAATCACTATGTAAGATCCTTGATTTGGAACCATTTATCAGTGGAGAGTCTCCATGAAGTTGAATAATTTTCATAGGATTTATGTTGAACAAGTTATTCCACTTTCTAATCAAGATATCCATGTTTAGCATGTTTCGACATATGGCAAGTTCTTCAAGATTCTAATCAAACCATGATGAATCACTATGTAAGAAGCTTGATTTGAAACCATTAACCAGTGGAGAGTCTCCATGAAGTTGAATAAATCCCATAGGAATTATGTTGAAGAAGTTATTCCACTTTCTAATAAGGATATCCATGTTTAGTCTGTTTGGACATATGGCAAGTTCTTCAAGATTCTAATCAAACCAGGATGAATCACTATGTAAGAAGCTTGATTTGGAACCATTAATCAGTGGAGAGTCTCCATGAAGTTGAATAATTTTCATAGGAGTTATGTTGAAGAATTTATTCCACTTGCTAATCAGGATATCCATGTTTAGTCTGTTTGTACATTTGGCAAGTTCTTCAAGATTTTAATCAAACCATGATGAATCACTATGTAAGAAGCTTGATTTGGCACCATTAATAACTGGAGAGTCTCCATGAATTTGAATAAATCCCATAGGAGTTATGTTGAAGAAGTTATTCCACTTTCTAACTAAGATATCCATGTTTAGTCTTATTGGACATTTGGCAAGTTCTTCAATATTTTAAGCAAACACGGATGAATTACTATGTAAGAATCTTGATTTGTAACGATTAATCAGTGGAGAGTCTCCATGAAGTTGAATAATTTTCAGAGGAGTTATGTTGAACAAGTTATTCCACTTTCTAATCAAGATATTCATGTTTAGCCTGTTTCGACATATGGCAAGTTCTTCAAGATTCTAATAAAACCATGATGAATCACTATGTAAGAAGCTTTATTTGGAACCATTAATCAGTGAGTGTCTCCATGAAGTTTAATAAATCCCATAGGAGTTATGTTGAAGAAGTTATTCCACTTTCTAATCAGGATATCCATGTTTAGCATGTTTGGACGTATGGAAAGTTTTTCAAGATTCTAATCAAACCAGGCTGAATCACTATGTAAGAATCTTGATTTGGAACCATTAAAAAGTGGAGAGTCTCCATGAAGTTGAATAAATCCCATAGGAGTTATGTTGAAGAAGTTATTCCATTTTCTAATCAGGATATCCACGTTTAGTCTGTTTGGACATATGGCAAGTTCTTCAAGATTCTAATCAAACCAGGATGAATCACTATGTAAGAAGATTGATTTGGAACCATTAATCATTGGAGAATCTCCATGAAGTTGAATAATTCCCATAAGAGTTATGTTGAAGAAGTTATTCCACTTTCTAACCAAGAAATCCATGTTTAGTCTGTTTGGACATTTCGCAAGTTCTTCAAGATTCTAATCAAACTAGGATGAATCACTATGTAAGAAGCTTGATTTGGAACCATTAATCAGTGGAGAGTCTCCATGAAGTTGAATAAATCCCATAGGAGTTATGTTGAAGAAGTTATTCCACTTTCTAACCAAGATATCCATGTTTAGTCTTATTGGACATATGGCAAGTTCTTCAAGATTCTAATCAAACCAGGATGAATCACTATGTAAGAAGCTTTATTTGGAACCATTAATCAGTGTAGAGTCTCCATGAAGTTGAATAAATCTTATAGGAGATATGTTGAAGAAGTTATTCCACTTTCTAACAAAGATACCCATGTTTAGTCTGTTTGGACATTTGACAAGTTCTTCATGATTTTAATCAAACCATGACGAATCACTATGTAGGACGCTTGATTTGGTACCATTAATCAGTGTAGAGTCTCCATGAAGTTTAATAAATCCCATAGGAGTTATGTTGAAGAAGTTATTCCACTTTCTAATCATGATATCTATGTTTAGTATGTTTGAACATATGGCAAGTTCTTTAAGCTTCTAATCAAACCAGGATGAATCACTATGTAAGAAGCTTTATTTGGAACCATTAATCAGTGTAGAGTCTCCATGAAGTTGAATAAATCTTATAGGAGATATGTTGAAGAAGTTATTCCACTTTCTAACAAAGATACCCATGTTTAGTCTGTTTGGACATTTGACAAGTTCTTCATGATTTTAATCAAACCATGACGAATCAATATGTAGGACGCTTGATTTGGTACCATTAATCAGTGTAGAGTCTCCATGAAGTTTAATAAATCCCATATGAGTTATGTTGAAGAAGTTATTCCACTTTCTAATCAGAATATCCATGTTTAGCATGTTTGGACATAAGGCAAGTTCTTCAAGATTCTAATCAAACCCGGATGAATCACTATGTAAGAATCTTGATTTGGAACCATTAACAAGCGGAGAGTCTCCATGAAGTTGAATAAATCCCATAGGAGTTATGTTGAAGAAGTTATTCCACTTTCTAATCAGGATATCCATGTTTAGTCTGTTTGGACATTTGGCAAGTTCTTCAAGATTCTAATCAAACCATGATGAATCACTATGTAAGAAGCTTGATTTGGCACCATTAACCAGTGGAGAGTCTCCATGAAATTGAATAAATCCCATAGGAGTTATGTTGAAGAAATTATTCCACTTTCTAATAAGGATATCCATGTTTAGTCTGTTTGGACATACGGCAAGTTCTTCAAGATTCTAATCAAACCAGGATGAATCACTATGTAAGATGCTTGATTTGGAACCATTAATCAGTGGAGAATCTCCATGAAGTTGAATAATTTTCATAGGAGTTATGTTGAACAAGTTATTCCACTTTCTAATCAAGATATCCATGTTTAGCATGTTTCGACATATGGCAAGTTCTTCAAGATTCTAATCAAAACAGGATGAATCACTATGTAAGAAGCTTGATTTGGAACCATTAATCAGTGGAGAGTCTCCATGAAGTTGAATAAATCCCATAGGAGATATGTTGAAGAAGTTATTCCACTTTCTAACCAAGAAATCCATGTTTAGTCTGTTTGGACATTTGGCAAGTTCTTCAAGATTCTAATCAAACTAGGATGAATCACTATATAAGAAGCTTGATTTGGAACCATTAATAAGTGGGGAGTCTCCATGAATTTGAATAAATCCCATAGGAGTTATGTTGAAGAAGTTATTCCACTTTCTAACCAAGATATCCATGTTTAGTCTTATTAGACATTTGGCAAGTTCTTCAATATTCTAAGCAAACACGGATGAATTACTATGTAAGAATCTTGATTTGTATCGATTAATCAGTGGAGAGTCTCCATGAAGTTGAATAATTTTCATAGGAGTTATGTTGAACAAGTTATTCCACTTTCTAATCAAGATATCCATGTTTAGCCTGTTTAGACATATGGCAAGTTCTTCAAGATTCTAATCAAACCATGATGAATCACTATGTAAGAAGCTTGATTTGAAACCATTAACCAGTGGAGAGTCTCCATGAAATTGAATAAATCCCATAAGAGTTATGTTGAAGAAGATATTCCACTTTCTAATCAGGATATCCATGTTTAGTCTGTTTGGACATATGGCAAGTTCTTCAAGATTCTAATCAAACCAGGATGAATCACTATGTAAGATGCTTGATTTGGAACCATTAATCAGTGGAGAGTCTCCATGAAGTTGAATAATTTTCATAGTAGTTATGTTGAACAAGTTATTCCACTTTCTAATCAAGATATCCATGTTTAGCATGTTTCGACATATGGCAAGTTCTTCAAGATTCTAATCAAACCATGATGAATCACTATGTAAGAAGCTTGATTTGAAACCATTAACCAGTGGAGAGTCTCCATGAAGTTGAATAAATCCCATAGGAATTATGTTGAAGAAGTAATTCCACTTTCTAATAAGGATATCCATGTTTAGTCTGTTTGGGCATATGGCAAGTTCTTCAAGATTTTAATCAAACCAGGATGAATCACTATGTAAGAAGCTTGATTTGGAACCATTAATCAGTGGAGAGTCTCCATGAAGTTGAATAATTTTCATAGGAGTTATGTTGAAGAATTTATTCCACTTGCTAATCAGGATATCCATGTTTAGCCTGTTTGTACATTTGGCAAGTTCTTCAAGATTCTAATCAAACCATGATGAATCACTATGTAAGAAGCTTGATTTGGCACCATTAATAACTGGAGAGTCTCCATGAATTTGAATAAATCCCATAGGAGTTATGTTGAAGAAGTTATTCCACTTTCTAACTAAGATATCCATGTTTAGTCTTATTGGACATTTGGCAAGTTCTTCAATATTCTAAGCAAACACGGATGAATTACTATGTAAGAATCTTGATTTGTAACGATTAATCAGTGGAGAGTCTCCATGAAGTTGAATAATTTTCAGAGGAGTTATGTTGAACAAGTTATTCCACTTTCTAATCAAGATATCCATGTTTAGCCTGTTTCGACATATGGCAAGTTCTTCAAGATTCTAATAAAACCATGATGAATCACTATGAAAGAAGCTTTATTTGGAACCATTAATCAGTGAGTGTCTCCATGAAGTTTAATAAATCCCATAGGAGTTATGTTGAAGAAGTTATTCCACTTTCTAATCAGGATATCCATGTTTAGCATGTTTGGACGTATGGAAAGTTTTTCAAGATTCTAATCAAACCAGGCTGAATCACTATGTAAGAATCTTGATTTGGAACCATTAAAAAGTGGAGAGTCTCCATGAAGTTGAATAAATCCCATAGGAGTTATGTTGAAGAAGTTATTCCATTTTCTAATTAGGATATCCACGTTTAGTCTGTTTGGACATATGGCAAGTTCTTCAAGATTCTAATCAAACCAGGATGAATCACTATGTAAGAAGATTGATTTGGAACCATTAATCATTGGAGAATCTCCATGAAGTTGAATAATTCCCATAAGAGTTATGTTGAAGAAGTTATTCCACTTTCTTACCAAGAAATCCATGTTTAGTCTGTTTGGACATTTGGCAAGTTCTTCAAGATTCTAATCAAACTAGGATGAATCACTATGTAAGAAGCTTGATTTGGAACCATTAATCAGTGGAGAGTCTCCATGAAGTTGAATAAATCTCATAGGAGTTATGTTGAAGAAGTTATTCCACTTTCTAACCAAGATATCCATGTTTAGTCTTATTGGACATATGGCAAGTTCTTCAAGATTCTAATCAAACCAGGATGAATCACTATGTAAGAAGCATGATTGGGATTAATTAATCAATGGAGAGTCTCCATGAAGTTGAATAATTCTCATAGGAGTTATGTTGAAGAAGTGTTACCACTTTCTAATTAAGATATCCATGTTTAGCTTGTTTGGACATATGGCAAGTTCTTCAAGATTCTAATCAAACTAGGATGAATCACTATGTAAGAAGCTTGATTTGGAACCATTAATCAGTGGAGAGTCTCCATGAAGTTGAATAAATCCCATAGGAGTTATGTTGAAGAAGTTATTCCACTTTCTAACCAAGATATCCATGTTTAGTCTTATTGGACATATGGCAAGTTCTTCAAGATTCTAATCAAACCAGGATGAATCACTATGTAAGAAGCTTTATTTGGAACCATTAATCAGTGTAGAGTCTCCATGAAGTTGAATAAATCTTATAGGAGATATGTTGAAGAAGTTATTCCACTTTCTAACAAAGATACCCATGTTTAGTCTGTTTGGACATTTGACAAGTTCTTCATGATTTTAATCAAACCATGACGAATCACTATGTAGGACGCTTGATTTGGTACCATTAATCAGTGTAGAGTCTCCATGAAGTTTAATAAATCCCATAGGAGTTATGTTGAAGAAGTTATTTCACTTTCTAATCATGATATCTATGTTTAGTATGTTTGAACATATGGCAAGTTCTTTAAGCTTCTAATCAAACCAGGATGAATCACTATGTAAGAAGCATGATTGGGATTAATTAATCAATGGAGAGTCTCCATGAAGTTGAATAATTCTCATAGGAGTTATGTTGAAGAAGTGTTACCACTTTCTAATTAAGATATCCATGTTTAGCTTGTTTGGACATATGGCAAGTTCTTCAAGATTCTAATCAAAACAGGATGAATCACTATGTAAGAAGCTTGATTTAGAACCATTAATCAGTGGAGAGTCTCCATGAAGTTGAATAAATCCCATAGGAGTTATGTTGAAGAAGTTATTCCACTTTTTAATCGGGATATCCTTGTTTAGTCTGTTTGGACGTATGACAAGTTCTTCAAGATTCTAATCAAACCAGGATGAATCACTACGTAAGAAGCTTGATTTGGAACCATAATCAGTGGAGTGTCCCATGAAGTTTAATAAATCCCATATGAGTTATGTTGAAGAAGTTATTCCACTTTCTAATCAAGATATCCATGTTTAGCCTGTTTCGACATATGGCAAGTTCTTCAAGATTCTAATCAAACCATGATGAATCACTATGTAAGAAGCTTGATTTGAGACCATTAACCAGTGGATAGTCTCCGTGAAGTTGAATAAATCTCATAGGAGTTATGTTGAAGATGTTATTCCACTTTCTAATCAGGATATCCATGTTTAGTCTGTTTGGACATATGGCAAGTTCTTCAAGATTCTAATCAAAACAGGATGAATCACTATGTAAGAAGTTTGATTTGGAACCATTAATCAGTGGAGAGTCTCCATGAAGTTGAATAATTTTCATAGGAGTTATGTTGAAGAATTTATTCCACTTTCTAATCAGGATATCCATGTTTAGCCTGTTTCGAGATATGACAAGTTCTTCAAGATTCTAATAAACCATGATGAATCACTATGTAAGAATCTTTATTTGGAAATATTAACCAGTGGAGAGTCACCATGAAGTTGAATAAATCCCATAGGAGTTATGTGGAAGAACTTATTCCACTTTCTAATCAGGATATCCATGTTTAGTCAGTTTGGACATATGGCAAGTTCTTCAAGATTATTATCAAACCAGGATGAACCATGATGTAAGAGCTTGATTTGGAAACATTAATCAGTGGAGAGTCTCTAGGAAGTTGAATAAATCCCATAGGAGATATGTTGAAGAAGTTATTCAACTTTCTAACCAAGATATCCATGTTTAGTCTGTTTGGACATTTGGCATGTTCTTCAATTTTTAATCAAACAAGGAAGAATGATTATGAAAGAAGCTTGATTTGGAACCATTAATCAGTGGATAGTCTCCATGAAGTTGAATAAATCCCATAGGAGATATGTTGAAGAAGTCATTCCATTTTCTAACCAAGATATCCATGTTTAGTATGTTTGGACATTTGGCAAGTTCTTCAAGATTCTAGTCAAACCATGATGAATCACTATCTAAAAAGCTTGATTTGGAACAATTAATCAGTGGAGAGTCTCCATGAAGTTGAATAAATTTCATAGGAGTTATGTTGAAGAAGTTACCCCTCTTTCTAATCAGGATATCCATGTTTGGCCTGTTTGGACATATGGCAAGTTTTTCAAGATTCTAATTAAATTAGGATGAATCACTATGTAAAAAGCTTGATTCGGAGCCATTAATCTGTGGAGAGTCTCCATGAAGTTGAATAAATCCATAGGAGGTATGTTGAAGAAGTTATTCCTCTTTCTAATCAAGTAATCCATGTTTAGTCTGTTTGTACATTTGGCAAGTTCTTCAAGATTATAATCAAAACAGGATGAATCACTATGCAAGAAGCTTGATTTAGAACCATTAATCAGTGGAGAGTCTCCATGAAGTTGAATAAATCCCATAGGAGTTATGTTGAAGAAGTTATTCCACTTTTTAATCGGGATATCCATGTTTAGTCTGTTTGGATGTATGACAAGTTCTTCAAGATTCTAATCAAACCAGGATGAATCACTACGTAAGAAGCTTGATTTGGAACCATAATCAGTGGAGTGTCCCATGAAGTTTAATAAATCCCATATGAGTTATGTTGAAGAAATTATTCCACTTTCTAATAAGAATATCCATGTTTAGCATGTTTGGACATAAGGCAAGTTCTTCAAGATTCTAATCAAACCCGGATGAATCACTATGTAAGAATCTTGATTTGGAACCATTAACAAGCGGAGAGTCTCCATGAAGTTGAATAAATCCCATAGGAGTTATGTTGAAGAAGTTATTCCACTTTCTAATTAGGATATCCATGTTTAGCCTGTTTGGACATATGGCAAGTTCTTCAAGATTCTAATCAGACCAGGATGAATCACTATTTAAGAATCTTGATTTGGAACCATTAATCAGTGGAGAATCTCCATGAAGTTGAATAAATCTCATAGGAGTTTTGTTGAAGAAGTTATTCCACTTTCTAATCAGGATATCCATGTTTAACATGTTTGGACATATGGCAAGTTCTTCAAGATTCTAATCAAACCAGGATGAATCACTATGTAAGAAGCTTGATTTGGAACCATTAATCAGTGTAGAGTCTCCATGAAGTTGAATAAATCCTATAGGAGATATGTTGAAGAAGTTATTCCACATTCTAACCAACATACCCATGTTTAGTCTGTTTGGACATTTGACAAGTTCTTCATGATTTTAATCAAACCATGACGAATCTCTATGTAAGACGCTTTATTTGGTACCATTAATCAGTGTAGAGTCTCCATGAAGTTTACTAAATCCCATAGGAGTTATGTTGAAGAAGTTATTTCACTTTCTAATCATGATATCCATGTTTAGTATGTTTGAACATATGGCAAGTTCTTCAAGCTTCTAATCAAACCAGGATGAATCACTATGTAAGAAGCATGATTGGGAACAATTAATCAATGGAGAGTCTCCATGAAGTTGAATAATTCTCATAGGAGTTATGTTGAAGAAGTGTTACCACTTTCTAATTAAGATATCCATGTTTAGCTTGTTTGGACATATGGCAAGTTCTTCAAGATTCTAATCAAAACAGGACGAATCACTATGTAAGAAGCTTGATTTCGAACCATTAATCAGTGGAGAGTCTCCATGAAGTTGAATAAATCCCATAGAAGATATGTTGAAGAAGTTATTCCACTTTCTAACCAAGAAATCCATGTTTAGTCTGTTTGGACATTTGGCAAGTTCTTCAAGATTCTAATCAAACCAAGATGAATCACTATGTAAGAAGCTTTATTTGGAACCATTAATAAGTGGAGAGTCTCCATGAATTTGAATAAATCCCATAGGAGTTATGTTGAAGAAGTTATTCCACTTTTTAACCAAGATATCCATGTTTAGTCTTATTAGACATTTGGGAAGTTCTTCAATATTCTAAGCAAACACGGACGAATTACTATGTAAGAATCTTGTTTTGTAACGATTAATCAGTGGAGAGTCTCCATGAAGTTGAATAATTTTCATAGGAGTTATGTTGAACAAGTTATTCCACTTTCTAATCAAAATATCCATGTTTGGCCTGTTTCGACATATGGCAAGTTCTTCAAGATTCTAATCAAACAATGATGAATCACTATGTAAGAAGCTTGATTTGAAACCATTAACCAGTGGAGAGTCTCCATGAAGTTGAATAAATCCCATAAGAGTTATGTTGAAGAAGTTATTCCACTTTCTAATCAGGGTATCCATGTTTAGTCTGTTTGGACATATGGCAAGTTCTTCAAGATTATAATCAAACCAGGATGAATAACTATGTAAGAAGCTTGATTTGGAACCATTAATCAGTGGAGAGTCTCCATGAAGTTGAATAATTTTCATAGGAGTTATGTTGAACAAGTTATTCCACTTTCTAATCAAGATATCCATGTTTAGCTTGTTTCGACATATGGCAAGTTCTTCAAGATTCTATTCAAACCATGATGAATCACTATGTAAGAAGCTTGATTCGAAACCATTAACCAGTGGAGAGTCTCCATGATGTTGAATAAATCCCATAGGAGTTATGTTGAAGAAGTTATTCCACTTTCTAATCAGGATATCCATGTTTAGTCTGTTTGGACATATGGCAAGTTCTTCAAGATTCTAATCAAACCAGGATGAATCACTATGTAAGAAGCTTGATTTGGAACCATTAATCAGTGGAGAGTCTCCATGAAGTTGAATAATTTTCATAGGAGTTATGTTGAAGAATTTATTTTACTTTCTAATCAGGATATCCATGTTTAGCCTGTTTCGACATATGGCAAGTTCTTCAAGATTCTAATCAAACCATGATGAATCAATATGTAAGAATCTTTATTTGGAAAAATTAACCAGTGGAGAGTTTCCATGAAGTTGAATAAATCCCATAGGAGTTATGTGGAAGAACTTATTCCACTTTCTAATCAGGATATCCATGTTTAGTCAGTTTGGACATATGGCAAGTTCTTCAAGATTATTATCAAACCAGGATGAACCATTATGTAAGAAGCTTGATTTGGAAACATTTAACAGTGGGGAGTCTCTAGGAAGTTGAATAAATCTTATAGGAGATATGTTGAAGAAGTTATTTAACTTTCTAACCAAGATATCCATGTTTAGTATGTTTGGACATTTGACAAGTTCTTCAAGTTTTTAATCAAACAAGGAAGAATCATTATGAAAGAAGCTTGATTTGGAACCATTAATCAGTGGAGAGTCTCCATGAAGTTGAATAAATCCCATAGGAAATATGTTGAAGAAGTCATTCCATTTTCTAACCAAGATATCCATGTTTAGTATGTTTGGACATTTGGCAAGTTCTTCAAGATTCTAATCAAACCAGGATGAATCACTATGTAAGAAGCTAGATTTGGAACAATTAATCAGTGGAGAGTCTCCATGAAGTTGAATAAATTTCATAGGAGTTATGTTGAAGAAGTTATTCCTCTTTCTAATCAGGATATCCATGTTTGGCCTGTTTGGACATATGGCAAGTTTTTCAAGATTCTAATTAAACAAGGATGAATCACTATGTAAAAATCTTGATTTGGAGCCATTAATCTGTGGAGAGTCTCCATGAAGTTGAATAAATCCATAGGAGGTATGTTGAAGAAGTTATTCCACTTTCTAATCAAGCAATCCATGTTTCTACATTTGGCAAGTTCTTCAAGATTATAATCAAAACAGGATGAATCACTATGTAAGAAGCTTGATTTAGAACCATTAATCAGTGGAGAGTCTCCATGAAGTTGAATAAATCCCATAGGAGTTATGTTAAAGAAGTTATTCCACTTTTTAATCGGGATATCCATGTTTAGTCTGTTTGGACGTATGACAAGTTCCTCAAGATTCCAATCAAACAAGGATGAATCACTACGTAAGAAGCTTGATTTGGAACCATAATCAGTGGAGTGTCCCATGAACTTTAATTAATCCCATATGAGTTATGTTGAAGAAGTTATTCCACTTTCTAATCAGAATATCCATGTTTAGCATGTTTGGACATAAGGCAAGTTCTTCAAGATTCTAATAAAACCCGGACGAATCACTATGTAAGAATCTTGATTTGGAACCATTAACAAGCGGAGAGTCTCCATGAAGTTGAATAAATCCCATAGGAGTTATGTTGAAGAAGTTATTTCACTTTCTAATCAGGATATCCATGTTTAGTCTGTTTGGACATATGGCAAGTTCTTCAAGATTCTAATCAAACCAGGATGAACCACTATGTAAGAAGTTTGATTTGGAAACATTAATCAGTGTAGAGTCTCCATGAAGTTGAATAAATCCCATAAGAGATATGTTGAAGAAGTTCTTCAACTTTCTAACCAAGATATCCATGTTTAGTCTGTTTGGACATTTGGCAAGTTCTTCAAGATTTTAATCAAACCAGGATGAAATGTAAGATGCTTGATTTTGAACCATTAATCAGTGGAGAGTCTCCATGAAGTTGAATAAATCCCATAGGAGATATATTGAAGAAGTCATTCCACTTTCTAACCAAGATATCCATGTTTAGTCTGTTTGGACATTTGGCAAGTTCTTCAAGATTTTAATCAAACCATGATGAATCACTATGTAAGAAGCTTGATTTGGAAAAATTAATCAGTCGAGAGTCTCCATGAAGTTGAATAAATTTCATAGGAGTTATTTTGAAGAAGTTATTCCTCTTTCTAAATAGGATATCCATGTTTGGCCTGTTTGGACATATGGCAAGTTCTTCAAGATTCTAATTAAACAAGGAGAAATCACTATGTAAAAAGCTTGATTTGGAGCCAATAATCTGTAGAGAGTCTCCCTGAAGTTGAATAAATCCTATAGGAGGTATGTTGAAAAAGTTGTTCCACTTTCTTATCAAACTATCCATATTTAGTTTGTTTGTACATTTGGCAAGTTCTTCAAGATTATAATCAAACAAGGATGAATAATTATGTAAGAAGCTTGATTTGGAACCATTAATCAGTGGAGAGTCTCCATGAAGTTTTATAAATCCCATAGGAGTTATGTTGAAGAAGTTATTCCACTTTTTAATCAGGATATCCATGTTTAGTCTGTTTGGACGTATGACAAGTTCTTCAAGATTCTAATCAAACCAGGATGAATCACTATGTAGGAAGCTTGATTTGGAACCATTAATCAGTGTAGAGTCTCCATGAAGTTGAATAAATCCTATAGGAGATATGTTGAAGAAGTTATTCCACTTTCTAACCAAGATATCCATGTTTAGTCTGTTTGGACATTTGGCATGTTCTTCAAGATTCTAATCAAACCAGGATGAATCACTATGTAAGAAGCTTGATTTGGAACCATTAATAAGTGGAGAGGCTCCATGAATTTGAATAAAGCCCATAGGAGATATGTTTAATAAATTATTCCACTTTCTAACCAAGATATCCATGTTTAGTCTGTTTGGACATATGGCAAATTCTTCAAGATTGTAATTAAACCATGATGAATGATTATGTAAGAAGCTTGGTTTGGAACCATAATAATTGTAGAGTCTCCATGAAGTTGAATAAATCCCATAGGAGTTATGTTGAAGAAGTTATTCCACTTTCTAATCAGAATATCCATGTTTAGCATGTTTAGACATATGGCAAGTTCTTCAAGATTCTAATCAAACCAGGATGAATCACTATGTAAGAATCTTGATTTGGAACCATTAATCAGTGGAGTGTCTCCATGAAGTTTAATAAATCCCATAGGAGTTATGTTGAAGAAGTTATTCCGCTTTATATTCAGGATATCCATGTTTATCATGTTTGGACATATGGCAAGTTCTTCAAGATTCTAATCAAACCAGGATGAATAACTATTTAAGAAGCTTGATTTGAAACCATTAACAAGTGGAGAGTCTCCATGAAGTTGAATAAATCCCATAGGAGTTATGTTGAAGAAGTTATTCAACTTTCTAATCAGGATATCCATGCTTAGTCTATTTGGACATATGGCAAGTTCTTCAAGATTCTAATCAAACCAGGATTAATCACTATCTAAGAAGCTTGATTTGGAACCATTAATCAGTGTAGAGTCTCCATGAAGTTGAATAAATCCTATAGGAGATATGTTGAAGAAGTTATCCCACTTTCTAACCAAGATATCCATGTTTAGTCTGTTTGGACATTTGGCATGCTCTTCAAGATTCTAATCAAACCAGGATGAATCACTATGTAAGAAGCTTGATTTGGAACCATTAATAAGTGGAGAGTCTCCATGAATTTGAATAAAGCCCATAGGAGTTATGTTGAATAAGTTTTTCCACCTTCTAATCAAGATATCCTTGTTTAGCCTGTTTGGACATATGGCAAATTCTTCAAGATTCTAAATAAACCATGATGAATGATTATGTAAGAAGTTTGATTTGGAACCATAATAAGCGTAGAGTCTCCATGAAGTTGAATAAATCCCATAGGAATTATGTTGAAGAAGTTATTCAACTTTCTAATCATGATGTCCATGTTTAGTATGTTTGGACATATGGCAAGTTCTTCAAGCTTCTAATTAAACCAGGATGAATCACTATGTCAGAAGCATGATTGGGAACCATTAATCAGTGGAGAATCTCCAAGAAGTTGAATAAATCTCATAGGAGTTATCTTGAAGAAGTGTTTCCACTTTCTAATTAGGATATCCATGTTTAGCCTGTTTGGACATATGGCAAGTTCTTCAAGATTCTAATCAAACCAGGATGAATCACTATGTAAGAAGCTTGATTTGAAACCATTAATCAGTGGAGTGTCTCCATGAAGTTTAATAAATCCGATAGGAGTTATGTTGAAGAAGTTATTCCACTTTTTAATCAGGATATCCATGTTTGGCCTGTTTCGACATATGGCAAGTTCTTCAAGATTCTAATCAAACCATGATGAATCACTATGTAAGAAGCTTGATTTGGAAGCATTAACCAGTGGATAGTCTCCATGAAGTTGAATAAATCCCATAGGAGTTAGGTTGAAGAAGTTATTCCACTTTCTAATCAGGATATCCATGTTTAGTCTGTTTGGACATATGGCAAGTTCTTCAACATTCTAATCAAACCAGGATGAACCACTATGTAAGAAGCTTGACTTGGAAACATTAATCAGTGTAGAGTCTCCATGAAGGTTAATAAATCCCAGAGGAGATATGTTGAAGAAGTTATTCAACTTTCTAACCAAGATATCCATGTTTTGCCTGTTTGGACATTTGACAAGTTCTTCAAGATTTTAATCAAACCAAGATGAAATGTAAGAAGCTTGATTTTGAACCATTAATCAGTGGAGAGTCTCCATGAAGTTGAATAAATTTCATAGGAGTTATGTTGAAGAAGTCATTCCACTTTCTAACCAAGATATCCATGTTTAGTCTGTCTGGACATTTGGCAAGTTCTTCAAGATTCTAATCAAACCATGATGAATCACTATGTAAGAAGCTTGATTTGGAGCCATTAATCTGTGGATAGTCTCCATGAAGTTGAATAAATCCCATAGGAGGTATGTTGAAAAAGTTGTACCACTTTCTAATCAAGCTATCCATGTTTAGTCTGTTTGTACATTTGGCAAGTTCTTCAAGATTATAATTAAACAAGGATGACTAACTATGTAAGAAGCTTGATTTGGAACCATTAATCAGTGGAGAGTCTCCATGAAGTTTAATAAATTCCATAGGAGTTATGTTGAAGAAGTTATTCCACTTTTTAATCAGGATATCCATGTTTAGTCTGTTTGGACGTATGACAAGTTCTTCAAGATTCTAATCAAACCAGGATGAATCACTATGTAAGAGGCTTCATTTGGAACCATTAATAAGTGGAGAGTCTCCATGAAGTTGAATAAATCCCATAGGAGATATATTGAAGAAGTTATTCCACTTTCTAACCAAGATATCCATGTTTATTCTGTTTGGACATTTGGCATGTTCTTCAAGATTCTAATCAAAACAGGATGAATCACTATGTAAGAAGCTTGATTTGGAACCATTAATAAGTGGAGAGTCTCCATGAAGTTGAATAAATCCCATAGGATTTATGTTGAAGAAGTTATTCCACTTTCTAATCATGATATCCATGTTTAGTATGTTTGGACATATGGCAAGTTCTTCAAGCTTCTAATCAAACCAGGATGAATCACTATGTAAGAAGCATGATTGGGAAACATTAATCAGGGGAGAATCTCCATGAAGTTGAATAAATCTCATAGGAGTTATCTTGAAGAAGTGTTTCCACTTTCTATTTAGGATATCCATTTTTAGCCTATTTGGACATATGGCAAGTTCTTCAAGATTCTAAACCAACCAGGATGAATCACTATGTAAGAAGCTTGATTTGGAACCATTAATCAGTGGAGTGTCTCCATGAAGTATAATAAATCCCATAGGAGTTATGTTGAAGAAGTTATTCCGCTTTCTATTCAGGATATCCATGTTTATCATGTTTGGACATATGGCAAGTTCTTCAAGATTCTAAACAAACCAGGATGAATCACTATGTAAGAAGCTTGATTTGAAACCATTAACAAGTGGAGAGTCTCCATGAAGTTGAATAAATCCCATAGGAGTTATGTTGAAGAAGTTATTCCACTTTCTAATCAGGATATCCATGTTTAGTCTATTTGGACATATGGCAAGTTCTTCAAGATTCTAATCAAACCATGATGAATCACTATGTAAGAAGTTTGATTTTGAACCATTAATCAGTGGAGAGTCTCCATGAAGTTGAATAATTTTCATAGGAGTTATGTTGAAGAAGTTATTCCACTTTCTAATCAGGATATCCATGTTTAGCCTGTTTCGACATATGGCAAGTTCTTCAAGATTCTAATCAAACCATGATGAATCACTATGTAAGAAGCTTGATTTGGAAACATTAACCAGTGGAGAGTCTCCATGAAGTTGAATAAATCCCATAGGAGTTATGTTGAAGAAGTTATTCCACTTTCTATTCAGGATATCCATGTTTAGTCTATTTGGACATATGGCAAGTTCTTCAAGATTCTAATCAAACCAGGATGAATCACTATGTAAGAAGCTTGATTTGGAACCATTAATCAGTGGAGGGTCTCCATGAAGTTGAATAATTTTCATAGGAGTTATGTTGAAGAAGTTATTCCACTTTCTAATCAGGATATCCATGTTTAGCTTGTTTCGACATATGTCAAGTTCTTCAAGATTCTAATCAAACCATGATGAATCACTATGTAAGAAGCTTGATTTGGAAACATTAACCAGTTGAGAGTCTCCATGAAGTTGAAGAAATCCCATAGGAGTTATGTTGAAGAAGTTATTCCACTTTCTAATCAGGATATCCATGTTTAGTCTGTTTGGACATATGGCAAGTTCTTCAAGATTCTAATCAAACCAGGATTAACCACTATGTAAGAAGCTTGATTTGGAAAAATTAATCAGTATAGAGTCTCCATGAAGTTGAATAAATCCCATAGGAGTTATGTTGAAGAAGTTATTCAACTTTCTAACCAAGATATCCATGTTTAGTCTGTTTGGACATTTGGCAAGTTCTTCAAGATTTTAATCAAACCAGGATGAAATGTAAGAAGCTTGATTTTGAACCATTAATCAGTGGAGAGTCTCCATGAAGTTTAATAAATCCCATAGGAGATATGTTGAAGAAGTCATTCCACTTTCTAACCAAGATATCCATGTTTAGTCTGTTTGGACATTTGGCAAGTTCTTCAAGATTCTAATCAAACCATGATGAATCACTATGTAAGAAGCTTGATTTGGAAAAATTAATCAGTGGAGAGTCTCCATGAAGTTGAATAAATTTTATAGGAGTTATGTTGAAGAAGTTATTCCTCTTTCTAATCAGGATATCCATGTTTGGCCTGTTTGGACATATGGCAAGTTCTTCAAGATTCTAATTAAACAAGGATGAAGAACTATGTAAAAATCTTGATTTGGAGCCATTAATCTGTGGAGGGTCTCCATGAAGTTGAATAAATCCCATAGGAGGTATGTTGAAGAAGTTGTTCCACTTTCTAATCAAGCTATCCATGTTTAGTTTGTTTGTACATTTGGCAAGTTCTTCAAGATTATAATCAAACAAGGATGAATAACTATGTAAGAAGCTTTATTAGGAACCATTAATCAGTGGAGAGTCTCCATGAAGTTTAATAAATCCCATAGGAGTTATATTGAAGAAGTTATTCCACTTTTTAATCAGGATATCCATGTTTAGTCTGTTTGGACGTATGACAAGTTCTTCAAAATTCTAATCAAACCAGTATGAATCACTATGTAAGAAGCTTGATTTGGAACCATTAATCAGTGGAGAGTCTCCATGAAGTTGAATAAATCCCATAGGAGATATATTGAAGAAGTTATTCCACTTTCTAACCAAGATATCCATGTTTATTCTGTTTGGACATTTGGCATGTTCTTCAAGAGTCTAATCAAACCAGGATGAATCACTATGTAAGAAGCTTGATTTGGAACCATTAATAAGTGGAGAGTCTCCATGAATTTTAATAAATCCCATAGGATTTATGTTGAAGAAGTTATACCACTTTCTAATCATGATATCCATGTTTAGTATGTTTGGACATATGGCAAGTTCTTCAAGCTTCTAATCAAACCAGGATGAATCACTATGTAAGAAGCATGATTGGGAACCATTAATCAGGGGAGAATCTCCATGAAGTTGAATAAATCTCATAGGAGTTATCTTGAAGAAGTGTTTCCACTTTCTATTTAGGATATCCATTTTTAGCCTATTTGGACATATGGCAAGTTCTTCAAGATTCTAATCAAACCAGGATGAATCACTATGTAAGAAGCTTGATTTGGAACCATTAATCAGTGGAGTGTCTCCATGAAGTTTAATAAATCCCATAGGAGTTATGTTGAAGAAGTTATTCCGCTTTCTATTCAGGATATCCATGTTTATCATGTTTGGACATATGGCAAGTTCTTCAAGATTCTAATCAAACCAGGATGAATCACTATGTAAGAAGCTTGATTTGAAACCATTAACAAGTGGAGAGTCTCCTTGAAGTTGAATAAATCCCATAGGAGTTATGTTGAAGAAGTTATTCCACTTTTTAATCAGGATATCCATGTTTAGTCTATTTGGACATATGGCAAGTTCTTCAAGATTCTAATCAAACAAGGATGAATCACTATGTAAGAAGCTTGATTTTGAACCATTAATCAGTGGAGAGTCTCCATGAAGTTGAATAATTTTCATAGGAGTTATGTTGAAGAAGTTATTCCACTTTCTAATCAGGATATCCATGTTTAGCCTGTTTCGACATATGCCAAGTTCTTCAAGATTCTAATCAAACCATGATGAATCACTATGTAAGAAGCTTGATTTGGAAACATTAACCAGTGGAGAGTCTCCATGAAGTTGAATAAATCCCATAGGAGTTATGTTGAAGAAGTTATTCCACTTTCTAATCAGGATATCCATGTTTAGTCTGTTTGGACATATGGCAAGTTCTTCAAGATTCTAATCAAACCAGGATGAACCACTATGTAAGAAGCTTGATTTGGAAACATTAATCAGTATAGAGTCTCCATGAAGTTGAATAAATCCCATAGGAGTTATGTTGAAGAAGTTATTCAACTTTCTAACCAAGATATCCATGTTTAGTCTGTTTGGACATTTGGCAAGTTCTTCAAGATTTTAATCAAACCAGGATGAAATGTAAGAAGCTTGATTTTGAACCATTAATCAGTGTAGAGTCTCCATGAAGTTTAATAAATCCCATAGGAGATATGTTGAAGAAGTCATTCCACTTTCTAACCAAGATATCCATGTTTAGTCTGTTTGGACATTTGGCAAGTTCTTCAAGATTCTAATCAAGCCATGATGAATCACTATGTAAGAAGCTTGATTTGGAAATTATTAATCAGTGGAGAGTCTCCATGAAGTTGAATAAATTTTATAGGAGTTATGTTGAAGAAGTTATTCCTCTTTCTAATCAGGATATCCATGATATCCATGTTTAGTATGTTTGGACATATGGCAAGTTCTTCAAGCTTCTAATCAAACCAGGATGAATCACTATGTAGAGCATGATTGGGAACCATTAATCAGGGGAGAATCTCCATGAAGTTGAATAAATCTCATAGGAGTTATCTTGAAGAAGTGTTTCCACTTTCTATTTAGGATATCCATTTTTAGCCTATTTGGACATATGGCAAGTTCTTCAAGATTCTAATCAAACCAGGATGAATATCTATGTAAGAAGCTTGATTTGGAACCATTAATCAGTGGAGTGTCTCCATGAAGTTTAATAAATCCCATAGGAGTTATGTTGAAGAAGTTATTCCGCTTTCTATTCAGGATATCCATGTTTATCATGTTTGGACATATGGCAAGTTCTTCAAGATTCTAATCAAACCAGGATGAATCACTATGTAAGAAGCTTGATTTGAAACCATTAACAAGTGGAGAGTCTCCATAAAAATTGAATAAATCCCATAGGAGTTATGTTGAAAAAGTTATTCCACTTTTTAATCAGGATGTCCATGTTTAGTCTATTTGGACATATGGCAAGTTCTTCAAGATTCTAATCAAACAAGGATGAATCACTATGTAAGAAGCTTGATTTTGAACCATTAATCAGTGGAGAGTCTCCATGAAGTTGAATAATTTTCATAGGAGTTATGTTGAAGAAGTTATTCCACTTTCTAATCAGGATATCCATGTTTAGCCTGTTTCGACATATGGCAAGTTCTTCAAGATTATAATCAAACCATGATGAATCACTATGTAAGAAGCTTGATTTGGAAACATTAACCAGTGGAGAGTCTCCATGAAGTTGAATAAAT
>MU106633.1:16512-35743 GCA_012274485.2 Sinapis alba
ACCGTCACAGCGACAGATCTACTTGACGAAGCTCGTTCATTCTCGGAGGAAACACCGGAGCAAGCTCACAGAGGAAGTTCATGGAGGAAGCCGTCTCAACCACCATCACCACGAAATCTGTCTCATCCAGATTGAGTCGTCGCTTCAGCCATAACATCCAGAGCCCGTGGAGGTGTCGGTGGAGAAGCTGGCGGCGGAACCGGTGGTTTGAGCTGGTGGAGGGATAATATGTATAATATATATGTATGTAACTATATGTAATTATGTATAATGTATATACAAATTTTTGTTTTCAATTTTTTTGTAATTTAATTATTATTATTATTATTTTTTTGATAATAGTTACGTATTAGACACGATAATAACGTGACTAGCTACACACGATTATTTATGTGTTATTTTCGTGACCATTTTTTCATGACTTAAACTGTGTCCAAAACGTGACTATTATAGTCACGAATTGTCACGATTATTTTTGGTCACGATCGTATAGACACGATTTTTTTTCCGTGACTTTTCGTGACTAAATTGCTCTATAGTCACGAAAAAAAGATTATAGTCACGAAAATTATCGTGTCTATTTGGTAATTTTCTACTAGTGTTAGGCCAAAGATAGTGTTGCCACGTTTGAAGGCTCTCACCAAGGCATAGAGTTCCTGGTCGTATGTGGGGTAGTTGAGCATGGCTCCTCCAAGCTTCTCACTGAAATAAGCCACTGGTTTTCCATCTTGCATCAACACAGCACCAATACCAACACCATAAGCATCACATTCAATTTCAAAAGATTTAGAAAAATCTGGAAGTACAAGTAAAGGGGCATTAGTCAACTTCTCTTTAAGGAATTCAAATGCTTCTTCTTGAGATGGTCCCTATTTGAACCCCACATTCTTCTTGATTACTTCAGTAAGAGGAGCGGCCAAGGTACTGAAGTTTTGAACAAATCGCCTATAGAAACCGGCAAGGCCATGGAAGCTTCTCACTTCACCAATGGTGGTCGGAATTGGCCAGTCCCGAATTTCTTGGACCTTCTGCTCGTCCACTCTCAAGCCATCTGCACGTACAACAAAACCTAGAAAGACCACATGAGCTGTGCCAAAAGAACACTTTCCAAGATTAGCAAACAAACGTTCCTTTCAAAAGACTTCAAGAACAGATTTCAGATGCTGTTTGTGCTCATCAAGGCTTTTGCTGTAAATAAGAATGTCATCAAAATTAACCACAACAAAATGACCAATAAAAGACCTCATGACATGATTCATTAGGCGCATGAAAGTACTAGGTGCATTTGTTAGGCCAAAGGGCATAACAAGCCACTCATACAAACCTAGTTTTATTTTAAAGGTCGTTTTCCACTCATCACCTTCTTTCATCCTAATCTGATGATAGCCACTTTTCAAATCTATCTTAGAAAAGTACTTAGAACCATGGAGTTCATCAAGCATATCATCAAGGCGAGGGATAGTATGTCGATACTTTACCGTGATGTTGTTTATGGCCCGACAGTCCACACACATCCTCCAGGAGCCATCCTTCTTTGGTACAAGTAGAACAGGCACGGCACAGGGACTGAGACTCTCTCTGATGTATCCCTTCTCAAGCAAGTCGTTGATCTGTTTCTGCAGCTCCTTGGGCTCGACCGGATTAGTGCGTACGCTGGTCGGTTCGGTAGAGATGCGCCCGGGACGAGATCGATCTGATGCTCAATGCCTCTCACTGGTGGCAATCCTTTCGGATTTTCTTCTGAAAACACATCAGAATAATCCTGCAAGATACCTAAAAACTCACTCGGAATATCCGGTGCAAGGTCAGAAGAAGATGAGGCCAAGAGAGACTCTTTATAAACTAGTAAGAGGAATGGCTTTTAAGAGCAAAGAGACTTCCTTACCTGACATTCTTTGACAAAGAAGTTGGAATTTCTGGTACTGGTTTCAGGTTTATCAGCCTTAGAGTCTTGGTGTCGGTTCTTCTTAAGTTGGACCTGGTCTTGTTGGACTTCCGAAGGTGACAAAGGCACCACGGTGATCTTCTTTCCCTTGTGGTCAAGTGAGTGCCAGTTTGTGAAGCCATCATGCACTGCCTTCTTGTAAAATTGCCAAGGCCGGCCCAAAAGAACATGGCAAGCATCCATGGGAAGCACATTGCACACAACCTCATCCTCATATCGACCAATGGAGAGTGGAACTGTGACCTGCTCCTTCACATACTGTTCCCCTGCCTCATTGAGCCACTCCAACCTGAAAGGACGAGAAAGAGGCCGAGTAACAAGCCCAAGTTTCTTTACAAGGGTGTCACTAGCCACATTAGTGCAACTACCTCCATCAATAATCAAAGAACAAACTTTATCAGAAATGAGACATCTAGAGTGAAAGAGATTCTCCCTTTGTTCTTTTTCATTGGATTTCGGTTGGACACTCAAGGCATGCCTAGTAACCAGTAGTGAACCATGGCCCGGCTCATCAAGAACATCCTCATCATAGATCGGATCAGAACTCTCCACAAAGGTTGAGCAAAACTCATCGATCACGCCATCGGCCTCCTCATCAAAGTTGGGATCAAAGGTGTCGTCCAAAGTTTTTCTAGTAACAAGAAGGGGGACATGAACTGGGAAGTCAAGTGCTTCTTCCTCATCATCATCATCATACACTGGTCCGAGATCCTCCTTGTCTTCTTCAGATTCGACTTCTCCATTCTCCAAGAGCACCATCACCTTTTGGTTTGGACATCGGTTGGCATAGTGGCCAAGGCCATGACACCTAAAGCATTGGATGTCTCTGGTTCGTTTGGTAGCCTCTTCTTTCTTTTCTCTATCAACACGAGCAGGGACATTAGTCTTAAAAGTTGTAGTTGTTGTGGAAGAAGACTTACCCTTGTCTTGATAATTTGGCTTGGAAGCAAAGGTCGGTTTAGAAGCAAAGGTTGGTTTTAGAGAGACCCTTTCTCTTGACTTGTTGTTCGATCAGCACGGCCTTGTGTAGCATCTGCTCCATGCTGTCATAGTCTTCCAGCTCCATGCGGTCTTGTATGTCCCGGTTGAGCCCGGTAAGAAATCTGGCCATGGTGGCGTCTAAGGGCTCGCCTACATCAGCTTTGATCATCAAGGTCTCCATCTCTTGGTGATAGTCCTCAACTGATCTAGAACCTTGAAGAAAACGCCTGAGTTTATGATGTAGATCCCGGTGGTAATGGTCAGGAACAAAGCGTCTCCGCATCAGCATGGAAAGCTCATCCCAAGTATCAACTGGAGCCTCACCTGCTCTCCTCCTGCTAGTCACAACTCGATCATACCAGTTAATAGCATAGCCAATAAACTCAGCAGCAGCAAGTCTAACCTTTTTAATATCAGAAAAGTTTTGACAATCAAAAACAAGTTCAATCTTTCTTTCCCATTCAAGAAAAGAATCCGGATCATTCTTGCCATCAAAACTTGGAATTTTCAATTTTAAACCACCCAATCCATCAATAGTTCTTTCATTTCTACCAAATGGATTGACATCACCTTGGTTTTGATGTCTAGGAGCTCTTCTTGGTCGGTTGATGGATTGATCTTCATCAAAACTCTTCTCGGATCTCAAGGTTGGACCGGCTGTGTCTCCATGGGCGGTCACGCCTGGTTCTGGTTCGAGACTGAGTTGGTCGGCCCTGAAGTTCATCTAGCCTTTGATGGATCACCTCCAAACCTGTATTCAACAAGTTAGACATAGAATCATTGAGAGCACGCATTTGCAAGTTAGATAATCCGGCATGTGAGTTTCCGGGTCGGTTTCTTTCTTCTTCACTGCTCATGGTTTCCTGAAAACTTAAAAAATGTAAAGTTAGAGTAAAAACCTCACACTCTCAGGTGTTTATCCTCACCCACACACGTGTTTCACTCAAATTTTTGGTAATCACACAAGAGAGTTCCTCCAAAAGTTTTAAGAGAGCAAACTAGATCACCCAATGAGAAAATCCAAGTGAACCACAAATGATCAAGAGAGAAAGATAAGAGATTTCAAAAGGAAACCCGCCTTAACCACCTCAAAGGCCGGATTTCTCTTCGGCCAGCAGGCTTTCTCTTCCACCACCACACCACAAAACAAAAAACTTGATTTTTTTTTTTATAAACTTTTCTCTTTTTTTTTTTTTTACAGCATAAACTTAGATCTTATTTTTTATTTTTTTATTTTTTAAATGGTGGGTAATGAGGGGCCCGGGTTGAAGAAAGGTAGAAGAAGAAGTGTTTAGAAGAAAATGAAAAGATGAGAAGATGGAATGATAAAGAGTTACCAGAAGAGTGGCTTTGATACCACTTGATAGAACCAAAATAAGGATCATTCTTTCGGTATGAATGATATGGACTCAGATCCGGAAGGATTGAGAATTGATGGATCGAGGGGTGACACAATGGGTTGCGGAATAGCCCAAAGATACTACCAGAGATTCGAAGGCTGCCGGATGTGACGCACCGGTCCAACTCAACGAAGTGATTCACTTGGAGATGACCTCACCAAGAGAAGTATGAATGTTCTAAGCAAAGAACAATGAGAGAAAACTCAAAAGAGTATCCTTCCATTCAGTACGGATAAGGCTGATCATATCAGCCTATCAGTATGTGTGGGTCAATTTTTCATGGCCTGATGGACCAGTCTGGACAGTCCTTAGTCCATCTAGGCAGTACGGATGGCTGATCGTATCAGCCTATCAGTATGTATGGGTCATTTTTCATGTACTGATGGGACTAGTCATGACAGGCCATGGTCCGTTGACTTAAATCCTTCTATTCAGTACGGATAAGGCTGATCATATCAGCCTATCAGTACGTGTGGGTCAATTTTTCATGGCCTGATGGACCAGTCTGGACAGTCCTTGGTCCTTCGAGGCAGTATGGATGGCTGATCGTATCAGCCTATCAGTACGTATGGGTCATTTTTCATTTACTAATGGGACAAGTCTAGACAATCTATGGTCCGTTGAGTTAAATCTTTCTATTCAGTACGGTTAAGGCTGATCATATCTGCCTATCAGTATGTATGGGTCAATTTTTCATGGCCTGATGGACCAGTCTGAACAGTCCTTGGTCCATCCAGGAAGTACGGATGGCTGATAGTCTCACCCTATCAGTACGTATGGGTCATTTTTCATGTACAGGTGGGACAAGTCTTTACAGTCCATGGTCCGTTGAGTTAAGTCCTTCTGTTCAGTACGGATAAGGCTGATCATATCAGCCTATCAATACGTGTGGGTCGATTTTTCATGGCCTGATGGACCAGTCCGGACAGTCCTTGGTCCATCCAGGCAGTACGGATAGCTGATCGTATAAGCCTTTCAATACATGTGGGTCATTTTTCATGTACTGATGGGACCAGACTGGACAGTCCATGGTCTGTTGAGTTAAATCCTTCTATTCAGTACGGATAAGGCTGATCATATCAGCCTATCAATACGTGTGGGTCGATTTTTCATGGCCTGATGGACAGTCTGGACAATCCTTGGTCCATCCAGGCAGTACAGATAGCTGATCGTATAAGTCTTTCGATATGTGTGGGTCATTTTTCATGTACTGATGGGACCAGTCTGGACAGTCCATGTTCCGTTGAGTTAAATCCTTCCATTCAGTACGGATAAGGCTGATCATATCAGCATATCAGTACGTGTGGGTCAAATTTTCGTGGCCTGATGGACCAGTCTGGACAGTCCTTGGTCCATCCAGGTAAGACAGATGGTTGATAGTATCAGTCATCAGTACGTATGGGTCATTTTTCATGTATAGGTGGGACAAGTCTGGACAGTCCATGGTCCGTTGAGTTAAATCCTTCCATTCAGTACGGATAAGGCTGATAATATCAGCCTATCAGTACGTGTGGGTCAATTTTTCATGGCCTGATGGACCAGTATGGACAGTCCTTGGTCCTTCGAGGCAGTATGGATGGCTGATCGTATCAGCCTATCAGTACGTATGGGTCATTTTTCATTTACTAATGGGACCAGTACGGACAATCTATGGTCCGTTGAGTTAAATCTTTCCATTCAGTACGGTTAAGGCTGATCATATCAGCCTATCAGTACGTGTGAGTCACTTTTTCATGGCCTGATGGACCAGTCTGGACAGTCTTTGGTCCTTCGAGGCAGTATGGATGGCTGATTGTATCAGCCTATCAGTACGTATGGGTCATTTTTCATTTACTAATGGGACCAGTCCGGACAATCTATGGTCCGTTGAGTTAAATCCTTCCATTCAGTACGGATAAGGCTGATCATATCATCCTATCAGTACGTGTGTGTCAATTTTTCATGGCCTGATGGACCAGTCTAGAGAGTCCTTGGTCCATCCAGGCAGTACGGATGGCTGATCGTATCAGCCTATCAGTATGTATGGGTCATTTTTCATGTACTGATGGGACCAGTCATGACAGTCCATGGTCCGTTGAGTTAAATGCTTCCATTCAGTACGGATAAGGCTGATCATATCAGCCTATCAGTACGTGTGGGTAGTTTTTCATGGCCTGATGGGCCAGTCTGGACAGTCCTTGGTCCTTCCAGGCAGTACGGATGGCTGATCGTATTAGAGTATCAGTACGTATTGGTCATTTTTCATGTACTGATGGGACCAGTCTGGACAGTCCACGTTCCGTTGAGTTAAATCTTTCCATTTAGTATAGATAAGGCTGATCATATCAGCCTATCAGTNAGTACGGATGGCTGATCGTATTAGAGTATCAGTACGTATTGGTCATTTTTCATGTACTGATGGGACCAGTCTGGACAGTCCACGTTCCGTTGAGTTAAATCTTTCCATTTAGTATAGATAAGGCTGATCATATCAGCCTATCAGTACGTATGGGTAGATTTTTCATGGCCTGATGGACCAGTCTGGACAGTCCTTGGTCAATCTAGGCAGTACGGATAGCTGATCGTCTCAGCCTATCAGTACGTATGGGTCATTTTTCATGTACAGGTGGGACCAGTCTTTACAGTCCATGGTCCGTTGAGTTAAGTCCTTCTGTTCAGTACGGATAAGGCTGATCATATCAGCCAATCAATACGTGTGGGTCGATTTTTCATGGCCTGATGGACCAGTCTGGACAGTCCTTGGTCCATCCAGGCAGTACGGATAGCTGACCGTATAAGCCTTTCAATACGTATGGGTCATTTTTCATGTACTGATGGGACCAGTCTGGACAGTCCATGTTCCGTTGAGTTAAATCCTTCCATTCAGTACGGATAAGGCTGATCATATCAGCCTATCAGTACGTGTGGGTCAATTTTTCATGGCCTAATGGACTAGTATGGACAGTCCTTGGTCCTTCGAGGCAGTATGGATGGCTGATCGTATCAGCCTATCAGTACGTATGGGTCATTTTTCATTTACTAATGGGACCAGTCTGGACAATCTATGGTCCGTTGAGTTAAATCTTTCCATTCAGTACGGTTAAGGCTGATAAAATCAGCATATCAGTACGTGTGAGTCAATTTTTCGTGGCCTGATGGACCAGTCTGGACAGTCTTTGGTCCTTCGAGGCAGTATGGATGGCTGATCGTATCAGCCTATCAGTATGTATGGGTCATTTTTCATTTACTAATGGGACCAGTCCGGACAATCTATGGTCCGTTGAGTTAAATCCTTCCATTCAGTACGGATAAGGCTGATCATATCATCCTATCAGTACGTGTGTGTCAATTTTTCATGGCCTGATGGACCAGTCTGGAGAGTCCTTGGTCCATCCAGGCAGTACGGATGGCTGATCGTATCAGCCTATCAGTATGTATGGGTCATTTTTCATGTACTGATGGGACCAGTCATGACAGTCCATGGTCCGTTGAGTTAAATGCTTCCATTCAGTACGGATAAGGCTGATCATATCAGCCTATCAGTACTTTGTGGGTAGTTTTTCATGGCCTGATGGGCCAGTCTGGACAGTCCTTGGTCCTTCCAGGCAGTACGGATGGCTGATCGTATTAGAGTATCAGTACGTATTGGTCATTTTTCATGTACTGATGGGACCAGTCTGGACAGTCCACGTTCCGTTGAGTTAAATCTTTCCATTTAGTATAGATAAGGCTGATCATATCAGCCTATCAGTACGTATGGGTNCCAGGCAGTACGGATGGCTGATCGTATTAGAGTATCAGTACGTATTGGTCATTTTTCATGTACTGATGGGACCAGTCTGGACAGTCCACGTTCCGTTGAGTTAAATCTTTCCATTTAGTATAGATAAGGCTGATCATATCAGCCTATCAGTACGTATGGGTAGATTTTTCATGGCCTGATGGACCAGTCTGGACAGTCCTTGGTCCATCTAGGCAGTACGGATGGCTGATCGTCTCAGCCTATCAGTACGTATGGGTCATTTTTCATGTACAGGTGGGACCAGTCTTTACAGTCCATGGTCCGTTGAGTTAAGTCCTTCTGTTCAGTACGGATAAGGCTGATCATATCAGCCTATCAATACGTGTGGGTCGATTTTTCATGGCCTGATGGACCAGTCTGGACAGTCCTTGGTCCATCCAGGCAGTACGGATAGCTGACCGTATAAGCCTTTCAATACGTGTGGGTCATTTTTCATGTACTGATGGGACCAGTCTGGACAGTCAATGTTCCGTTGAGTTAAATCTTTCCATTCAATACGGATAAGGCTGATCATATCAGCATATCAGTACGTGTGGGTCAAGTTTAGGTGGCCTTATGGACAAGTCTGGACAGTCCTTGGTCCTTCCAGGCAGTACGGATGGCTGATCGTACCAGCCTATCAGTATGTATGGGTCATTTTTTATGTACAGGTGGGACCAGTCTTGACAGTCCATGGTCCGTTGAGTTAAATCCTTCCATTCAGTACGGATAAGGCTGATCATATCAGCCTATCAGTACGTGTGGGTCAATTTTTCATGGCCCGATGGACCAGTCTGGAGAGTCCTTGGTCCATCCAGGCAGTACGGATGGCTGATCGTACCAGCCTATCAGTATGTATGGGTCATTTTTCATGTACTGATGGGACCAGTCATGACAGTCCATGGTCCGTTGAGTTAAATCCTTCCATTCAGTACGGATAAGACTGATCATATCAGCCTATCAGTATTTGTGGGTAGTTTATCATGGCCTGATGGGCCAGTTTGGATAGTCCTTGGTCCTTCCAGGCAGTACGGATGGCTGATCGTATTAGAGTATCAGTACGTATTGGTCATTTTTCATGTACTGATGGGACCAGTCTGGACAGTCCACGGTCCGTTGAGTTAAATCTTTCCAGTCAGTATAGATAAGGCTGATCATATCAGCCTATCAGTACGTATGGGTATATTTTTCATGGCCTGATGGACCAGTCTGGACAGTCCTTGGTCCATCCAGGCAGTACAAATGGCTGATTGTATCAGCCTATCAATACGTACTGATACTCTAATACGATCAGTCCATGGTCATTTTTCATGTACTGATGGTACCACTCTGAACAGTCCATGGTCCGTTGAGTTAAATCCTTCCATTCAGTACAGATAAGGCTGATCATATCAGCCTATTAGTATGTGTGGGTACTTTTTCATGGCCTGATGGGCCAGTATGGACAGTCCTTTGTCCTTCCAGGCAGTACGGATGGCTGATCGTATTAGCGTATCAGTACGTATGGGTCATTTTTCATGTACTGATGGGACCAGTCTGGACAGTCCATGGTCCGTTGAGTTAAATCTTTCCATTCAGTATAGATAAATGATCAGCCTATCATATCAGCCTATCAATACGTGTGGGTCGATTTTTCATGGCTTGATGGACCAGTCTGGACAGTCCTTGGTCCTTCCACGAAGTATGGATGAATGATCGTATCAGCCTATCAGTACGTATGGGTCATTTTTCATTTACTAATAGGACCAGTCCGGACAATCGATGGTCCCTTGAGTTAAATACTTCCATTCAGTACGGTTAAGGCTGATCATATCAGCCTATCAGTACGTATGGGTCAATTTTTCATGGCCTGATGGACCAGTCTGAACAGTCCTTGGTCCATCCAGGCATTACGGATGGCTGATCGTTTCAGCCTATCAGTACGTATAGGTCATTTTTCATGTACAGGTGAGACCAGTCTTTACAGTCCATGGTCCATTAAGATAAGTCTTTTTGTTCAGTACAAATAAGGATGGTCATATCAGCCTTTTAGTACGTGTGGGTCAATTTTCCATGGCCTGATGGACCAGTCTAGACAGTCCTTGGTCCATCCAGGCAGTACGTAATGTTGATCGTATAAGCCTGTCAATACGTGTGGGTGATTTTTCATGTACTGATGGGACCAGTCTGGACAGTTCATGGTCCGTTGAGTTAAATCCTTCCATTCAGTATGGATAAGGCTAATTATATCAGCCTATCTGTACGTGTGGGTCAGTTTTTCATGGCCTGATGGACCAGTTTGAATAGTCCTTGGTCCAACAAGGGAGTACGGATGGTTGATCGTATAAGCCTATCAATACGTGTGGGTCATTTTTCATGTATTGATGGGACCAGTCAGGACAGTCCATGGTCCATTGAGTTAAGTCCTTCCGTTCAGTGCAGGTAAGGCTGATCATATCAGCCTATCAGTACGTGTGGGTCGATTATTCATGGTCTAATGGACCAGTCTGGACAGTCCTTGGTCCATCCAGGCAAGATGGATGGTTGATCGTATCAGTCATCAGTACGTATGGGTCATTTTTCATGTATAGGTGGGACCAGTCTGGACAGTTCATGGTCCGTTGAGTTTAATCCTTCCATTTAGTAAGGATAAGGCTGATCATATCAGCCTATCAGTAAGTGTGGGTCAGTTTTTCATGGCGTGATGGACCAGTCTGGACAGTCCTTGGTCCTTCCAGCAGTATGGATGGCTGATCGTATCAGCCTATCAGTACATATGTGTCATTTTTCTTTTACTATTGGGACCAGTCCGAACAATCTATGGTCCGTTGAGTTAAATCCTTCCATTCAGTACGGTTAAGGCTGATCATATCAGCCTACCAGTATGTATGGGTCAATTTTTCATGGCCTGATGGACCAGTCTGGACAGTCCTTCATCGTTCCACGCAGTATGGATGAATGATTGTATCAGCCTATCAGTACATATGGGTCATTTTTCATTTACTAATAGGACCAGTCCGGACAATCGATGGTCCGTTGAGTTAAATTCTTCCATTCAGTACAGTTAAGGCTGATCATATCAGCCTATTAGTACGTAGGGGTCAATTTTTCATGGCCTGATGGACCAGTCTGAACAGTCCTTGGTCCATCCATGCATTACGGATTGCTGATCGTCTCAGCCTATCAGTACGTATGGGTCATTTTTCATGTACAGGTGGGACCAGTCTTTACAGTCCATGGACCATTGAGATAATTGTTTCTGTTCAGTAAAGATAAGGATGATCATATCAGCCTTTCAGTACGTGTGGGTCGATTTTTCATGTCCTGATGGACCAGTCTTGACAGTCCTTGGTCCATCCAGGCAGTAAGGATTGCTGATCGTATAAGCCTATCAATACGTGGGTCATTTTTCATGTACTGATGGGACCAGTCTGGACAGTTCATGGTGCGTTGAGTTAAATTCTTCCATTCAGTATGCATAAGGCTGATTATATCAGCCTATCAGTACGTGTGGGTCAATTTTTCATGGCCTGATGGACCAGTCTAAACAGTACTTGGTCCAACCAGGGAGTATGGATGGTTGATCCAATAAGCCTATCAATACGTGTGGGTCATTATTCATGTACTAATGGGACCAGTCAGGACAGTCCATGGTCCATTGAGTTAAGTCTGTCTGTTCAGTACAGGTAAGGCTGAACATATCAGCCTATGGTCCGTCTTTACAGTCCATGGTCCGTTGAGTTAAGTCCTTTCGTTCAGTACAAATAAGGCTGATCATATCAGCCTATCAGTACGTGTGGGTCGATTTTTCGTGTCCTGATGGACCAGTGTGGACAGTCCTTGGTCCATCCAGGCAGTACGGATAGCTGATCGTATAAGCCTATCAATACATGTGGGTCATTTTCCATGTACTGATGGGACCAGTCTGGACAGTCCATGGTCCGTTGAGTTAAATCCTTCCATCCAATACAGATAAGGCTGATCATATCAGCCTATCAGTACGTGTGGGTCAATTTTTCATGTCGTGATGGACCAGTCTGGACAGTACTTGGTCCTTCCAGGCAGTATTGTTGGCTGATAGTATCAGCCTATCAGTACGTATGGGTCATTTTTCATTAACTAATGGGACCAGTCCGGACAATCTATGGTCCGTTGAGTTAAATCCTTCCATTCAGTACGGTTAACAGTTCTTGGTCCATCAAGGCAGTACGGATGGCTGATCGTCTCAGCCTATCAGTACGTATGGGTCATTTTTCATGTACAGGTGGGAGCAGTCTTTACACTCCACGGTCTGTTGATTTAAGTCCTTTCGTTCAGTTCGGATAAGGCTGATATGATCAGCCTATCACTACATGTGGGTCGATTTTTCAGGGCCTGATGGACCAGCCTGGACAGTCCTTGGTCCTTCCAGGAAGTACGGATGGCTGATCGTATAAGCCTATCAATATGTGTGGGTCATTTTTCATGTACTGATGGGACCAGTGTGGACAGTCCATGGTCCGTTGAGTTAAATCCTTTTATTCAGTATGGATAAGGCTGATCATATCAGCATATCAGTACGTGTGGGTCGATTTTTTGTGGCCTGATGGACCAGTCTGGAGAGTCCTTTGTCCTTCCAGGCAGTACGGATGGCTGATCGTATCAGCCTATCAGTACGTATGGGTCATTTTTCATGTACTGATGGGACCAGTGAGGACAGTCCCTAGTCTGTTAGTTAAATCCTTCCATTCAGTATGGTTAAGGCTGATCATATCAGCCTATCAGTACATATGGGTTGATTTTTTCATGGCTTGATGGGCCAGTCTGGAAAGTTCCTGGTCCATCCAGGCAGTACAGATGGCTGATTGTATCAGCCTATCAGTATGTATGTGTCAATTTTTCATGGCCTGATGGACCTTTCTGGACAGTCTTTGTTCCTTCCAGGAAGTACGGATTGCTGATCGTATCAGCCTATCAGTATGCATGGGTCATTTTTCATGGCCTGATGGACCAGTCTCGACAGTCCTTTGTCCTTCCAGGCAGTACGGATGGCCGATCGTATCACCCTATCAATACGTATGGGTCATTTTTCATGTACTGATGGGACCAGTCCGGACAGTCCATGGTAAGTTGAGTTAAATCCTTCCATTCAGTACGGATAAGGCTGATCATATCAGCCTATCAGGACGTATGGTTCGATTTTTCATCGCCTGATGGACCAGTCTGGAAAGTCCTTGGTCCTTCCAGGAAGGATGGATGGCTGATCGTTTTAGCCTATCAGTACATATGGGTCATTTTTCATGTACTGATGGGAGCAGTCAGGATAGGCCATGGTCTGTTGAGTTAAATCTTTCCATTCAGTATGGTTATGGCTGATCATATCAGCCTATCAGTACGTATGGGTTGATTTTTTCATGGCTTGATGGACCAGTCTGGAAAGTTCCTGGTCCATCCAGGCAGTACAGATGGCTGATCGTATCAGCCTATCAGTACGTATGTGTCAATTTTTCATGGCCTGATGGACCTTTCTTGACAGTGTTTGTTCCTTCCAGGCAGTATGGATTGCTGATCGTATCAGCCTATCAGTACCTATGGGTCATTTTTCATGGCCTGATGGACCAGTCTGAACAGCCCTTTGTCCTTCCAGGCAGTACGGGTGGCTGATCGTATCAGCCTATCAGTACGTATGGGTAATTTTTCATGTACTGATGGGACCAGTCCGGACAGTCCATGGTACGTTGAGTTAAATCCTTCCATTCAGTACGGAAAGGCTGATCATATCAGCCTATCAGGATGTATGGGTCGATTTTTCATGGCCTGATGGACCAGTCTGGACTGTCCTTGGTCCTTCCAGGCAGGACGTATGGCTGATCGTATCAGCCTATCAGTACATATGGGTCATTTTCCTTGTACTGATGGGACCCGTCAGGATAGTCCATGGTCTGTTGAGTTAAATACTTCAATTCAGCATGGTTAAGGCTGATCATATCAGCTTATCAGTATGTATGGGTTGATTTTTTTTTGGCTTGATGGACCAGTCTGGAAAGTTCCTGGTCCATCCAGGCAGTACGGATGGCTGATCGTATCATCCTATCAGTACGTGTGGGTAATTTTTAATGTATTGATGGCACCAATTTAGACAGTCCATGGTCCGTTGAGTTAAATCCTTCCATTCAGTACGGATTAGGCTGATCATATCAGCCTATCAATACGTATGGGTTGATTTTTCATGGCCTATTGGACTAGTCTGGACAGTACTTGGTCCTTCCAGGCAGTACAGATGGCTGATCGTATCAGCCTATCAGTATGTATGGGTCAATTTTTCATGGCCTGATGGACCAGTCTGGACAGTGTTTGTTCCTTCCAGGAAGTACGGATTGTTGATCCTATCAGCCTATCAGTATGTATGCGTCATTTTTCATGGCCTGATGGACCGGTCTGGACAGTCCTTGGTCCTTCCAGGCAGGACGGATGGCTGATCGTATCAGGCTATCACTACATATGGGTCATTTTTCATGTACTGATGGGACTAGTATGGACAGTCCATGGTCCGTTGAGTTAAATCCTTTTATTCAGAACGGTTAAGGCTGATCATATCAGCCTATCAGTATGTATGGGTTGATTTTTTCACGGCTTGATGGACCAGTCTGGAAAGTTCCTGGTCCATCCAACCAGTAATGGATGGCTGATCGTATCTCCCTATCAGTACGTATGGGTCATTTTTCATGTACTGATGGCACCATTCTCGACAGTCCATGGTCCGTTAAGTTAAACCCGTCCATTCAGTACAAATACGGCTGATCATATCGGCCTATTAGTACATATGAGTGAATTTTTCATGGCCTGATGGACCAGTATAGACAGTCCTTTGTCCTTACAGGCAGTACGGATGGCTGATCATTTCAGCCTATCAGTACGTATGGGTCATTTTTCATGTACTGATGGGACCAGTCCGGACAGTCCATGGTCCGTTAAGTATAATCCTTCCATTCAGTAAGGATAAGGCTGATCATATCAGCCTATCAAGATGTATGGGTCGATTTTTCATGGCCTGATGGACCAGTCTGGACAGTCCTTCATTCATCCAGGCAGTACGGATGGCTGATCGTATCATCCTATCAGTACATATGGGTCATTTTTCATGTACTGATGGCACTATTCTGGACAGTCCATGGTCCGTTGAGTTAAATCCTTCCATTCAGTACGGATAATGCTGATCATCAGCCTATCAATACGTATGGGTCCATTTTTCATGGCCTATTGGACTAGTCTGGACAGTCCTTTGTCCTTCCAGGCAGTACGGATAGCTGATCATATCAGCCTATCAGTACGTATGGGTCATTTTTCATGTACTGATGGGACCAGTCCGGACAGTCCATGGTCCGTTAAGTTTAATCCTTCCATTCAGTAAGGATAAGGCTGATCGTATCAGTCTATCAGTACGTATGGGTCTATTTTTCATGGCTTGATGGACCAGTCTGGACAGTCTTTGTTCCTTCGAGGCAGTACGGATTGTTGATCGTATCAGCCTATCAGTACGTATGAGTCATTTTTCATGTACTGATGGGACCAGTCCAGACAGTCTATGACTATTAAGTTAAATCCTTCCATTCAGTACGGTTAAGGCTGATCATATCAGTCTCTCAGTACGTATGGGTCGATTTTTCATGGTCTGTTGGACCAGCCTGGACAGTCCTTGATCCATCCAGGCAGTACGGATGGATTATCATATCAGCTTATCAGAACGTATGGGTCATTTTTGATGTATTAATGGGACCAGTCTTGACAGTCTATGGTCCGTTGAGTTAAATCTTCCATTCAGTACATATAAAACTGATCATATCAGCTTATCAGGCGTATGGGTCGATTTTTCATAGCCTGATGGACCAGTCCGGACACTCCTTGGTCCATCCATGCAGTACGGATTGCTGATCGTATCAGCCTATAGTACGTATGGATGGGTCATTTTTCATGTACTGATGGGACCATTTTGGACAGTCCATGGTCTGTTGAGTTAAATCTTTCCATTCAGTACAGATAAGGCTGATCATATCAGCCGATCAGTACGTATGGGTTGATTTTTTCATGGCTTGATGGGCCAGTCTGGAAAGTTCCTGGTCCATCCAGGCAGTACAGATGGCTGATTGTATCAGCCTATCAGTATGTATGTGTCAATTTTTCATGGCCTGATGGACCTTTCTGGACAGTCTTTGTTCCTTCCAGGAAATACGGATTGCTGATTGTATCAGCCTATCAGTATGCATGGGTCATTTTTCATGGCCTGATGGACCAGTCTGGACAGTCCTTTGTCCTTCCAGGCAGTACGGATGGCCGATCGTATCACCCTATCAATACGTATGGGTCATTTTTCATGTACTGATGGGACCAGTCCGGACAGTCCATGGTAAGTTGAGTTAAATCCTTCCATTCAGTACGGATAAGGCTGATCATATCAGCCTATCAGGATGTATGGGTCTACTTTTCATGGCCTGATGGACCAGTCTGGACAGTCCTTGGTCCTTCCAGGCAGGACGGATGGCTGATCGTACCAGCCTATCAGTACATATGGGTCATTTTGCATGTACGGATGGGACTAGTATGGACAGTCCTTGGTCCGTTGAGTTAAATCCTTTTATTCAGTATGGTTAAGGCTGATCATATCAGCCTATCAGTACGTATGGGTTGATTTTTCATGGCTTGATGGACCAGTCTGGAAAGTTCCTGGTCCATCCAGGAAGTACGGATGGCTGATCGTATCAGCGTATCAGTACGTATGGGTCATTTTTCATGTACTGATTGCACCATTCTGGACAGTCCATGGTCCGTTGATTTAAATCCTTCCATTCAGTACAAATAAGGTTGATCATATCAGCCTATCAGTACATATGAGTCAATTTTTCCTGGCCTGATGGACCAGCCTGGACAGTCCTTTGTCCTTCCAGGCAGTACGGATGGCTGATCGTAACAGCCAATCAGTACGTATGGGTGATTTTTCATGTACTGATGGGACCAGTCCGGAGAGTCCATGGTCCGTTAAGTTAAATCCTTCCATTCAGTAAGGATAAGGCTGATCATATCAGCCTATCAGGATGTATGGTCGATTTTTCATAGCCTGATGGACCAGTCTGGACAGTCCTTGGTCCTTCCAGGCAGGACGGATGGCTGATCGTATCAGCCTATCAAGACATATGGGTCATTTTTCATGTACTGATGGGACCAGTCAGGACAGTCCATGGTCCGTTGAGATAAATCCTTCCATTCAGTATGGTTAAGGCGATCATATCAGCCTATAGTTCTTGGTCCATCCAGGCAGTACAGATGGCTGATCGTATCAGCCTATCAGTACGTATGGGTCGATTTTTCATGGATTATTGGACTAGTCTAGACAGTCCTTGGTCCTTCCAGGCAGTACAGATGGCTGATCGTATCAGCCTATCAGTACGTATGGGTCAATTTTTCATGGCCTGATGGACCAGTCTGGACAGTCTTTGTTCCTTCGAAGCAGTCCGAATTGCTGATCGTATCAGCCTATCAGTACGTATGAGTCATTTTTCATGTACTGATGGGACCAGTCCAGACAGTCTATGGCCGTTAAGTTAAATCCTTCCATTCAGTATGCACCACTTGCACCCCTTCGCCCAAACCGCCTCTAACCGTCCCATTTCACCCTTATCTCTTCGATGGCAAGCTCCTGGTCCTGCCTGCTGCTCGGCCAACTCGTCCAAGGCCCCAAATGGTCGGACCTCCCTTGACCTCCCTGGTCGGCACCATAACCGCCCCTGACCCGGGTCCCATGACCAGGACCCAAACCCTTCTCTCAGCTGAGGTGAGGTGGTTGCTAGCTGCCCCAGCTAGGTGAGCTAGTGGTCCAGCTACTGGAGCTGCCCTAGACTTGTGGTCCAGCTGCTGTAGCTGACCTGGTCGAGTGTGAGCTGCACTGAGCTTGGTCTGGCTGGCTGAACTAAATCCCTATCTGATCCAGCTGCCTTAGAACTCTTCCGACCTTCCTTCCGTTTGCCTCCCTCAATCCTGGTTAAGTCTCAGCCTACCGAGGCCCTTAACCATCCATTCCAGCCATGATACGCTTGTCCTTAGGTCTTATGACCTGACTGGTACGTCTCCTCGTACCACGGCTGTGCCCAAGGCCTTAGCCAGATTCAGGGACATGGCAGTATCAGCCTATAGTACGTATCGGTCATTTTTCAGGTACTGATGGGACCATTTTGGACAGTACATGGTCTGTTGAGTTAAATCTTTCTATTCAGTACAGATAAGGCTGATAATATCAGCTTATAAGTACGTATGGGTCGATTTTTCATGGCCTGATGGACCAGTCTGGACAGTCCTTTGTCCTTCCTGGTAGTACGGATGGCTGATCGTAACAGCCTATCAGTACGTATGGGTCATTTTTCTTGTACTGATGAGACCAGTCCGGACAGTCCATGGTCCGTTAAATTAAATCCTTCCATTCAGTAAGGATAAGGCTGATCATATCAGCCTATCAGGACGTATGGTCGATTTTTCATAGCCTGATGGACCAGTCTAGACAGTCCTTGGTCCTTCCAGGCAGGACGGATGGCTGATCGTATCAGCCTATCAAGACATATGGGTCATTTTTCATGTACTGATGGGACCAGTCAGGACAGTCCATGGTCCGTTGAGATAAATCCTTCCATTCAGTATGGTTAAGGCGATCATATCAGCCTATAGATACGTATGGGTTGCTTTTTTTCATGGCTTGATGGACCAGTCTGCAAAGTTCTTGGTCCATCCAGGCAGTACAGATGGCTGATCGTATCAGCCTATCAGTACGTATGGGTCGATTTTTCATGGATTATTGGACTAGTCTAGACAGTCCTTGGTCCTTCCAGGCAGTACAGATGCCTGATCGTATCAGCCTATCAGTACGTATGGGTCAATTTTTCATGGCCTGATGGACCAGTCTGGACAGTCTTTGCTCCTTCGAAGCAGTCCGAATTGCTGATCGTATCAGCCTATCAGTACGTATGAGTCATTTTTCATGTACTGATGGGACCAGTCCAGACAGTCTATGGCCGTTAAGTTAAATCCTTCCATTCAGTATGGTTAAGGCTGATCACATCAGTCTCTCAGTACGTATGGGCCGATTTTTCATGGTCTGTTGGACCAGCCTGGACAGTCCTTGGTCCATCCAGGCAGTACGGATGG
>MU106633.1:37206-51214 GCA_012274485.2 Sinapis alba
CCAGCCTGGACAGTCCTTGGTCCATCCAGGCAGTACGGATGGATTATCATATCAGCCCATCAGAACGTATGGGTCATTTTTCATGTATTAATGGGACCAGTCTGGACAGTCTATGGTCCGTTGAGTTAAATCCTTCCATTCATTACATATAAGACTGATCATATCAGCTAATCAGACGTATGGGTCGATTGGTCATGGCCTGATGGACCAGTGTGGACAGTCCTTGGTCCATCCAGGCAGTACGGATTGCTGATCGTATCAGCCTATAGTACGTATGGGTCATTTTCATGTACTGATGGGACCAATTTGGACAGTCCATGGTCTGTTGAGTTAAATCCTTCCATTCAGTACAGATAAGGCTGATCATATCAGCTTATAAGTATGTATGGGTCGATTTTTCATGGCTTGATGGACCAGTCTGGACAGTCTTTGTTCCTTCGAGGCAGTACGGATTGCTGATCGTATCAGCCTATTAGTACGTATGAGTCATTTTCATGTACTGATGGGACCAGTCCATACAGTCTATGACTATTAAGTTAAATCCTTCCATTCAGTACGGTTAAGGCTGATCATATCAGTCTCTCAGTACGTATGGGTCGATTTTTCATGGTCTGTTGGACCAGCCTGGACAGGCCTTGGTCCATCCAGGCAGTACGGATGGATTATCATATCAGCCTATCAGAACGTATGGGTCATTTTTCATGTATTAATGGGACCAGTCTGGACAGTCTATGGTCTGTTGAGTTAAATCTTCCATTCAGTACATATAAGACTGATCATATCAGCTTATCAGACGTATGGGTCGATTTGTCATGGCCTGATGGACCAGTCCGGACAGTCCTTGGTCCATCCAGGCAGTACGGATTGCTGATCGTATCAGCCTATAGTACGTATGGGTCATTTTTCACGTACTGATGGGACCATTTTGGACAGTCCATGGTCTGTTGAGTTAAATCTTTCCATTCAGTACAGATAAGGCTGATCATATCAGCTTATAAGTACGTATGGGTCGATTTTTCATGGCCTGATGGACCAGTCTGGACAGTCCTTTGTCCTTCCTGGTAGTACGGATGGCTGATCGTAACAGCCTATCATTACGTATGGGTCATTTTTCATGTACTGATGGGACCAGTCCAAACAATCCGTGGTCCGTTGAGTTAAATCATTCCATTCAGTACGGTTAAGGCTGAAAATATCAGCCTATCAGTACGTATGGGTCGATTTTTCATGGCTTGATGGACCAGTCTGGACAGTTCCTGATCCATCTAGGCAGAACGGATGGCTGATCGTATCAGCCTATCAGTACATATGGGTCATTTTTCATGTACTGATGGGACCAGTCTAGACAGTCCATGGTCTGTTGAATTAAATTTTCTCTTATGTCCGGATAAGGCTGATCATATCAGCCTATCAGTACGTATGGGTCGATTTTTCATGTCCTGATAGACCAGTCTGGACAGTTCTTTGTCCTTCTAGGAAGTACGGATGGCTGGTCGTATCAGCCTATCAGTACGTATGGGTCATTTTTCATGTACTAATTGGACTAGTCCGGTCAGTCCATGGTCCGCTGAGTTAAATCCTTCCATTCACTACGGTTAAGGCCGATCTTATCAGCCTATCATTACGTAAGGGTCGATTATTCATGCCCATATGGACCAGTCTGGACATTCCTTGGTCCTTATAGGCAGTACGGATGGCTGATTTTATCAAACTATCAGTACATATGGGTCATTTTCATGTACTGATGGGACCATTGTCCGTTGAGTTAAATCCTTCCATTCAGTACATATAAGGCTGATCATATCAGCCTATCAGATGTATGGGTCAATTTATTATGGCCTGATGGACCAGTCTGGACAATTCTTGGTCCATTCACGCAGTACGGATTGCTGATCGTATCAGCCTATAGTATGTATGGGTCAGTTTTCATGTACTGATGGGACCATTCTGGACAGTCCATGGTCCATTAAGTTAAATCCTTCCATTCAGTAAGGCTGATTATATCAGCCTATCAGGATGTATGGGTCGATTTTTCATGGCCTGATGGACCAGTCTGGACAGTCCTTGGTCCTTCCAGGCAGAACGGATGGATGATCGTATCAGCCAATCAGTACATATGGGTCATGTTTCATGTACTGATGGAATCAGTCTGGATAGTCCATGGTCCTTTGAGTTAAATCCTTCCATTCAGTATGGTTTAAGGCTGATCATATCAGCCTATCAGTACATATGGGTTGATTTTTTTATGGCTTGATGGACTAGTCTGGAAAGTTCCTTGTCAACCAGGCAGTACAGATGGCTGATCGTATCAGCCTAAAAGCACGTAGGGGTAATTTTTCTTGTACAGATGGCACCAATCTGGACAGTCCATGGTCCGTTGAGTTAAATCCTTCCATTCAGTACGGATAAGGCTTATCATATCAGCCTATTAGTACGTATGGGTCATTTTCATGTACTGATGGGACTAGTCCGGACAGTCCATGGTCCGTTGAGTTAAATCCTTCCATTCAGTACGGTTAAGGCTGATCATATCAGCCTAGCAGTACCTATGGGTCGATTTTCATGGTCTGATGGACCAGCCTGGACAGTCCTTGGTCCATCCAGGTAGTACGGATGACTTATCGTATCAGCCTTTTAGGACGTATGGGTCATTTTTCAGGTACTAATGGGACCAGTCTGTACAGTCCATGGTCCGTTGAGTTAAATCCTTGAACTCAGTACAGATAAGGCTGATCATATCAGCCTATCAGTACGTATGGGTCAATTTTTCATGGCCTATTTGACTAGTCTGGACAGTCCTTGGTACTTCCAGGCAGTACGGATGCCTGGCCGTATCAGCCTATCAGTACGTATGGGTCATTTTTTCATGGCCTGATAGACCAGACTTGACAGTCTTTGTTCCTTCCAAGCAGTAGGGATGACGGATCGTATCAGCCTATCAGTACGTATGGGTCATTTTTCATGTACTGATAGGACCAGTCCAGACAGTTCATGGTCCGTTAAGTTAAATCCTTCCATTCAATATGGTTAAGGCTGATCATATAAGCCTAGCAGTACATATGGGTTGATTTTTCATGGTCTGATCGTATCAGCCTATTAGTACGTATGGGTCATTTTCATGTACTGATGGGACAAGTCCGGACAGTCCATGGCCCGTTAAGTTAAATCCTTCCATTCAGTACGGTGAAGGCTGATCATATCAGCCTATCAGTACGTATGGGTCAATTTTTCATGGCCTGATGGACCAGTCTGAACAGTTCTTGGTCCATCCAGGCAGTACGGATTGCTGATCGTCTCAGCCTATCAGTACGTATGGGTCATTTTTCATGTACAGGTGGGACCAGTCTGGACAGTTCATGGTTTGTTGAGTTAAATCCTTCCATTCAGTACGGATAAGGCTGATAATATCAGCATATCAGTACGTGTGGGTCAATTTTACAAGGCCTTATGGACCAGTCTGGACAGTCCTTGGTCCTTCCATGCAATACGGATCGCTGATCGTATAAGCCTATCAATACGTGTGGGTCATTTTTCATGTACTGATGGGACGAGTCTGGAGAGTACATGGTCTGTTGAGTTAAATCCTTCTATTCTGTACGGATAAGGCTGATCATATCAACATATCAGTACGTGTTGGTCGATTTTTCGTGGCCTGATGGACTAGTCTGGACAGTCCTTGGTTCTTCTAGGCAGTATGGATGGCTGATCGTATAAGCCTATAAATACGTGTGGGTCATTTTTCATGTATTGATGGGACCAGTCTTGACATTCCTTGGTCTGTTGGGTTAAATCCTTCCACTCAGTACAGATAAGGATGATCATATCAGCATATCTGTACATGTGGGTTAATTTTTCGTGGCCTGATGGCCCAGTCTTTACAGTCATTGGTCCATCCAGGCAGTACGGATGGCTGATCGTACCAGCCTATCAGTACGTACGGGTCATTTTTTATGTACAGGTAGGACCAGTCTTGATAGTCCATGGTCCGTTGAGTTAAGTCCTTCTGTTCGGTACGGATAAGGCTTATTATATCAGCCTATCAGTATGTGTGGGTCAATTTTTCATGGTCTGATGGACCAGTCCGGACAGTCTTTGGTCCATCCAGTCAAGACGGATGGCTGATCGTATCAGTCATCAGTACGTATGGGTCATTTTTCATGCATAGGTAGGACCAGTCTGGACAGTCCATTGTCCGTTGAGTTAAATCCTTCCATTCAGTATGGATAAGGGTGATCATATCAGCCTATCAGTACGCGTGGGTCAATTTTTCATGGCCTGATGGACCAGTCTGGACAGTCCTTGGTCCTACCAAGCAGAACGGATGGTTTATCGTATTAGCGTTTCAGTACGTATGGGTCATTTTTCATGTACCGATAGGACCGTTCTGGACAGTCCATGGTCCGTTGAGTTAAACTCTCCATTCAGTACATATATGGCTGATCGACCCATACGTACTGATAGGCTGATATGATCAGCCTTAACCATACTGAATGGAAGGATTTAACTCAACATACCATGGACTGGCCGGACTAATCCCATCAGTTCATGAAAAATGACCCATACGTACTGATAGGCTGATACGATCAACCATCCGTACTGCCTGGAAGGACAAGGGTCTGTCTTGACTGGTCCATCAGGACATGAAATATCGACCCATACGTATTGATAAGTTGATAAGATTAGCCTTATCCGTACTGAATGGAAGGATTTAACTAAATGGACCATGGATAGTCTGAACTGGTCCCATCAGTACATCAAAAATGACCCATACACACTGATAGGTTGATACGATCAGCCATCTGTACTGCCTGGAAGGACCAAGGACTGTTCAGACTGGTCCATCAGGCCATGAAAAATCGACCCACACGTACTGAAAGGCTGATATGATCAGCCTTATCCGTACTGAAATGAAGGATTTAACTCAACAGACCATGGACTGTCCAGGCAGGTCCTATCAGTACATGAAAAATGATCAATACATACAAATAGGCTGATACGATCAGCCATCCGTATTGCCTGGATGGACCAAAGACTGTCCAAAGTTGTCTGTCAGGCCATGAAAAATCGACCCATACGTACTGATAGGCTGATATGATCAGTGTTAACCGTACTGAATGGAAGGATTTAATTCAACATACCATTGACTGTCCAGACTGGTCCCATAAGTACACCAAAAATGACCCATCCGTACTGATAGGCTGATACGATCAGCCATCCGTACTGCCTAGAAGGACCAAGAACTATCCAGACTGGTCCATCAGGCCATGAAAAATAGACTTATACATACTGATAGGCTGATATGATCAGCCTTATCCGTACTGAATGGAAGGATTTAACTCAACGGACAATGGACTATCCAGATTGGTCCCATCAGTACATGAAAAATGACCCTTACGTACTGATAGTCTGATACGATTAGCCATCCGTACTGCCTGGAAGGACCAAGGATTGTCCAGACTGGTCCATCAGGCCATGAAAAATCTACCCATACGTACTGAATAGAAGGATTTAACTCAACAGGCCATGGAATGTCCAGACTGGTCCCATCAGTACATGAAAAATGACCAATACGTACTAATAGACTGATATGATAATCCATCCGTACTGCCTGAATGGACTAAGGACTTTCCAGACTGATCCATTAGGCCATGAAAACTCGACCCATAGGTTCTAAAAGGCTGATATGATCAGCCTTATCCGTACTAAATGGAAGGATTTAACTCAATGGACCATGGACTGTCTAGACTGGTCCCATCAGTACATGAAAAATGACCCATACATACTGATAGGCTGATACGATCAGCCATCCGTACTGCCTGGATGGACCAAGGACTGTCCAGAGTTGTCCATCAGGCCATGAAAAATCGACCCGTACGTAATGATAAGTTGATATGATCAGCCTTAACGGTACTGAATGGAAGGATTTACCTAAATGGACCATGGACAGTCTGGACTGGTCCCGTCAGTACACCAAAGATGACCCATACGTACTTATAGGCTGATACGATCAGCCATTCGTACTGCCTGGAAGGACCAAGGACTGTCTAGACTGGTCCATCAGACCATGAAAAATCGACCCACACGTACTGATAGGCTGATATGATCAGCCTTATCAGTACTCAATGAAGGATTTAACTCAAAAGACCATGGACTGTCCAGACTGGTCCCATCAGTACATGAAAAATGACCAATACGTACTAATAGACTGATACGATAAGCAATCTGTCCAGCCTGAATGAACCAAGGACTGTCCGGACTGATCCATTAGGCCATGAAAAATTGACCCATACATACTAAAAGGCTGATATGATCAGCCTTCTCCGTACTAAATGGAAGGATTTAACTCAACCGACCATGGACTGTCTAGACTGGTCCCATCAGTACATGAAAAATGACTCACACATACTGATAGTCTGATACGATCAGCCATCCGTACTGCCTGGATGGACAAAGGATTGTCCAGAGTGGTCCATCAGGCCATGAAAAATTGACCCATACGTACTGGTAGGCTTAAATGATCAGCCTTAACCGTACTGAATGGAAGGATTTAACTCAATGTACCATGGACTGGCCGGACTAATCCCATCAGGTCATGAAAAATGACCCATACGTACTGATAGGCTGATACGATCAGCCATCCGTACTGCCTGGAAGGACAAGGGACTGTCCAGACTGGTCCATCAGGACATGAAATATCGACCCATACATACTGATAGGTTGATATGATCAGCCTTATCCGTACTGAATGGAAGGATTTAACTAAATGGTCCATGGACAGTCCGGACTGGTCCCATCAGTACACAAAAAATGACCCATACGTACTGATAGGCTGATACGATCAGCCATCCGGACTGCCTGGAATGACCAAGGACTATCCAGACTGGTCCATCAGGCCATGAAAAATCGACCCACACGTACTGAAAGGCTGATATGATCAGCCTTATCCGTACTGAATTGAAGGATTTAACTCAACAGACCATGGACTGTCCAGACTGGTCCCATCAGTACATGAAAAATGACCAATACTTAAAAATAGGCTTATACAATCAACCATCCGCACGGCCTGGATGCACCTAGGACTGTCCAGAGTGGTCTGTCAGGCCATGAAAAGTTGACTCATATGTACTGATAGGCTGATATGATCAGTTTTAACCATACTGAATGGAAGGATTTAACTAAATGGACCATGGACAGTACGGATTGGTCCCATCAGTTCACCAAAAATTACCCATACATACTGATAGGTTGATACGATCAGCCATCTGTACTGCCTGGAAGGACCAAGGACTGTCCAGACTGGTCCATTAGGCCATGAAAAATCGACCCACACGTACTGAAAGGCTGATATGATCAGCCTTATCTGTACTGAATTGAAGGATTTAACTCAACAGACCATGGACTGTCTAGACTGGTCCCATCAGTACATGAAAAATGACCAATACGTAAAAATAGGCTTATACGATCAGCCATCCGCACGCCCTGGATGAACCAAGGACTGTCCAGAGTGGTCACTCAGGCCATGAAAAGTTGACTCATATGTACTGATAGGCGGATATGATTATTGTTAACCGTACTGAATGGAAGGATTTAATTCAACGGACCATGGACTGTCCGGACCGGTCCCATCAGTACATGAAAAATTACCCATACATACTTATAGGCTGATACGATCAGCCATCCGCACGGCCTGGATGGACCAAGGACTGTCCAGAGTAGTCCGTCAGGCCATGAAGAATCGACCCATACGTACTGATAGGCTGATATGAACAATGTTAACCGTACTGAATGGAAGGATTTAATTAAACATACCATAGACTGTCTGGACTGGTCCCATAAGTACACCAAAAATGACCCATACGTACTGATAGGCTGATATGATCAGCCATCCGTACTGATAGGTTGATATGATTAGTGTTAACCGTACTGAATGGAAGGATTTAATTCAACATACCATGGACTGTCCGGACTGGTCCCATAAGTACACCAAATATGACCCACACGTACTAAAAGGCTGATATGATCAGCCTTATACGTACTAATAGGCTGATATGATCAGCCATCCGTACTGCCTAGAAGGAACGAGGACTGTCCAGACTAGTCCATCAGGCCAAAAAAAAAGACTTATACGTACTGATAGGCTGATATGATCAGCCATACGTACTGATAGGCTGATACGATCAGCCATCCGTACTGCCTAGAAGGAACAAGGACTGTCCAGACTAGTCCATCAGGCCAATAAAAAAGACTTATACGTACTGATAGGCTGATATGATCAGCCTTATCCGTACTGAATGGAAGGATTTAACTGAACGGACCATGGACTATCCAGATTGGTCCCATCAGTACATGAAAAATTATCCTTACGTAATGATAGGCTGATACGATTACCATTCGTACTGCCTAGAAGGACCAAGGACTGTCCAGACTGGTCCATCAGGCCATGAATAATCGACCCATACGTACTGATAGGCTGATACGATCAGCCATCCGTACTGCCTGGAAGGACCAAGGACTGTCCAGACTGGTCCGACAGGCCATGAAAAATCGACCTACACGTACTGAAAGGCTGATATAATCAGACTTATCCGTACTGAATTGAAGGATTTAACTCAACAGACCATGGACTATCCAGCCTGGTCCCATCAGTAAATGAAAAATGACCAATACGTACAAATAGGCTGATATGATCAGCCCTCCGCACTGCCTGGATGGACCAAGGACTGTCCAGAGTGGTCCGTCAGGCCATGAGAAATCGACCCATACATACTGATAAGCTGATATGATCAGTGTTAACCGTACTGAATGGAAGGATTTAATTCAACATACCATGGACTGTCTGGACTGGTCCCATAAGTACACCAAAAATGACCCATACGTACTGATTGGCTGATACAATCAGCCATCTGTACTGCATAGAAGGACCATGGACTGTCTAGACTGGTCTATCCGCACGAAAATGGAAGGATTTAACTCAACAGACCATGGAAGGATCTAACTCAACGGACCATGGACTATCCAGATTGGTCCCATCAGTACACAAAAAATGAGCCTTACGTACTGATAGGCTGATACGATTAGCCATCCGTACTGCCTGGATGGACCAACGACTGTCCAAAGTGGTCCATCAGGCGATGAAAAGTTGACCCAGACGTACTGATAGGCTGATATGATCATTGTTAACCGTACTGAATGGAAGGATTTAATTCAACGAACCATGGACTGTCTGGACCGGTCCCATTAGTACATGAAAAATGACCCATACGTACTGATAGGCTGATACGATCAGCCATCCGTACTGCCTGGAAGGACCAAGGATTTTCCAGACTGGTCCATTAGGCCTTGAAAAATCTACCCGTACGTACTGATAGGCTGATATGATTAGCCTTATCTGTACAAAATGGAAAGATTTCACTCAACTGACCACGGACTGTTCAGACTGGACCCATCAGTACATGAAAAATGACCCATACGTATTGATAGGCTAATACGATTAGCCATCCGTACTGCCTGGAAGGACCCATGACTGTCCAGACTGGTCCATCAGGCAATGAAAAATCGACCCATATGTACTGATAGGCTGATATGATCAGCTTATCTGTACTGAATAGAAGGATTTAACTCAACGGACCATGGACTGTCTAGACTAGTCTCATCAGTACATGAAAAATTACCCATACATATTGATAGGCTAATACGATCATCCATCTGTACTGCCTGGATGAACCAAGGACTGTCCAGAGTTGTCCATCAAGCCATGAAAAATCAACCCATACGTACTGATAGGATGATACGATCACCCATCCGTACTGCCTGGAAGGAAAAGAGACTGTCCAGACTGGTCCATCAGGACATGAAATATCGACCCATACATATTGATAAGTTGATATGATCAGCCTTATCTGTACTGAATGGAAGGATTTAACTAAAAGGACCATGGACAGTCCGTACTGGTCCCATCAGTACACCAAAAATGACCTATACGTAGTGATAGGCTGATACGATCAGCCATCCGTACTGCCTAGAAGGACCAAGGACTGTCCAGACTGGTCCATCAGGCTATGAAAAATCGACCCACACGTACTGAAAGGCTGATATGATCAGCTTTATCCGTACTGAATTGAAGGATTTAATTCAACATACCATGGACTGTCCGGACTGATCCCATCAGTACACCAAAAATAACCCATACGTACTGATAGGCTGATACGATCAGCCCATCCGTACTGCCTGGAAGGGCCAAGCACTGTCCAGACTGGTCCATGAGGCCATGAAAAATCGACACATATGTACTAATAGGCTGATATGATCAGCCTTATCCGTACTGAATGGAAGGATTTAACTCAACGGACCATGTACTATCCAGATTGGTCCCATCAATACATGAAAAATGATCCTTACGTACTGATAGGCATATACGATTAGCCATCTGTACTGCCTAGATGGACCAACGACTGTCCAGAGTGGTCCATGAGGCCATGAAAAGTCGACCCATACGTACTGATAGGCTGATATGATCATTGTTAACCGTACTAAATGGAAGGATTTAATTCAACGGACCATGGACTGTCCAGACTGGTCCCATCAGTACATGAAAAATGACCAATATGTACTAATAGGATTAAACGATTACTCATCAGTACTGCCTGGATGACCAACGACTGTCCAGAGTGATCCATCAGGCCATGAAAAATCAACCCATACGTACTAATAAGCTGATATGATCAGCCTTATCGGTAAATAATGGAAAGGTTAACTCAATGGACCATGGCCTGTCCAGACTGGTCCGACCAGTACATGAAAAATGACCCATACATACTGATAGGCTAATACGATTAGCCATCCGTACTGCCTGGAAGGACCAAGGACTGTCCAGACTGGTTAATCAGGCCATGAAAACTCGACCCATACGTACTAATAGGCTGATATGATCAACCTTATCCGTACTAAATGGAAGGATTTAACTCAATGGACCATGGACTGTCTAGACTGGTCCCATCAGTACATGAAAAATGACCCATACATACTGATACGCTGATATGATCAGCCATCCGTACTGCCTGGATGGACCAACGACTGTCCAAAGTGGTCCATCAGGCCATGAAAAGTTGACACATACGTACTGATAGGCTGATATGATCATTGTTAACCGTACTGAATGGAAGGATTTAATTCAACGGACCATGGACGGTCCGGACCGGTCCCATCAGTACATGAAAAATGACCAATACGTACTGATAGGCTGATACGATCAGCCACTCCGTACTGCCTGGAAGGACCAAAGTTTTTCCAGACTGGTCCATCAGGCCATGAAAAATCTACCCATACGTACTGATAGGTTGATATTATTAGCCTTATCTGTACAGAATGGAAAGATTTAACTTAACTGACCATGGACTGTCCAGACTGGTCCCATCAGTACATGAAAAATGACCCATACGTACTGATAGGCTAATATGATTAGCCATCCGTATTTCCTGGAAGGACCAAGGACTGTCCAGACTGGTCCATCAGGCGATGACAAATCGACCTATACGTAATGATATGCTGATATGATCAATAATAACCGTACTGAATGGAAGGATTTAATTCAACATACCATGGACCGTCCGGACTGGTCCCATCAGTACACCAAAAATGACCATACGTACTGATATGTTCATACGATCAGCCATCCGTACTGCCTTGAAGGACCAAGGACTGTCCAGACTGGTCCATCAGGCCATGGACAGTAAATGGTCCGTTTAGTTAAATCCTTCCATTTAGTACGGTTAAGGCTGATCATATCAGCTATCAGTATGTATGGGTCAATTTTTCATGGCCCAATTGGCCATTCTGGACAGTCATTGGTCCTTTCATGCAGTACGAATGGCTGATCGTATAAGCCTATCAATATGTGTGGATCATATTTCATGTACTGATGGGACCGTTCTGGACAGTCCATGGTCCGTTCAGTTAAATCCTTCCATTTAGTACGGATAAGGCTGATCATATCAGCATATCAGTACGTGTGGGTTGATTTTTCGTGGCCTGATGGACCAGTCTGGACAGTTCTTGGTCCATCCAGGCAGTACGGATGACTGATCGTACCAGCCTATCAGTATGTATGGGTCATTTTTTATGTACAGGTGGGACCAGTCTTGACTGTCCATGGTCCGTTGAGTTAAGTTCTTTCGTTCAGTACATATAAGGCTTATCATATCATCCTATCATTTCGTGCGGGTCAATTTTTCATGGTCTAATGGACCAGTCCCGACAGTCCTTGGTCCATCCAGGCAAGACGGATGGCTGATCGTATCAGTCATCAGTAAGTAGGGCTCATTTTTCATGTATAGGTGGGACCAGTCTGGACAGTCCATGGTCCATTGAGTTAAATCCTTCCATTCAGTACGGATAAGGCTGATCACATCAGCCTATCAGTACGTGTGGATCAATTTTTCATGGCCTGATGGACCAGTATGGACAGTCCTTGGTCCTTCCAGGCAGTATGGATGGCTGATCGTATCAGCCTATCAGTACGTATGGGTCATTTTTCATTTACTAGTGGGACCAGTCCGGACAATCTATGGTCCGTTGAGTTAAATCCTTCCATTCAGTACGGTTAAGGCTGATCATATCAGCCTATCAGTACGTATGGGTCAATTTTTTATGGCCTGATGGACAAGTCTGAACAGTTCTTGGTCCATCCAGGCAGTACGGATGGCTGATCGTCTCAGCCTATCAGTACGTATGGGTCATTTTTCATTTACAGGTGGGACCAGTCTTTACAGTCCATGGTCCGTTGAGTTAAGTCCTTCCGTTCAGTACGGATAAGGCTGATCATATCAGCCTATCAGGAAGTATGGGTTGATTTTTCATGGCCTGATGGACCAGTTTGGACAGTTCTTGGTTCTTCCAGGCATGAGAGATGGCTGATCATATCAGCCTATCAGTACATGTGGGTCATTTTTCATGTACTGATGGGACCAGTCAGAACAGTCAATGGTCTGTTGAGTTAAATCCTTCCATTCAGTATGTATGGGTCGATTTTTCATGGCCGATGGACAACTCTGGACAGTCCTTGGTCCATCTATGCAGTACAAATGGCTGATCGTATCAGCCTATCAGTACGTATGGGTCATTTTTGATGTACAAATGGGATTAGTCTGGACAGTCCATGGTCCGTTGAGTTAAATCCTTCCATTCAGTACGGTTAAGGCTGATCATATCAGCCTATCAGTACGTATGGGTCAATTTTTCATGGCCTGATGGACAAGTCTGAACAGCCCTTGGTCCATCAAGGCAGTACGGATGGCTGATCGTCTCAGCCTATCAGTACGTATGGGTCATTTTTCATGTGCAAGTGGGACCAGTCTTTACAGTCCATGGTCCGTTGAGTTAAGTCCTTCCGTTCAGTACGGATAAGGCTGATCATATCAGCCTATCAGGAAGTATGGGTTGATTTTTCATGGCCTGATGGACCAATTTGGACAGTCCTTGGTTCTTCCAGGCAGGACAGATGGCTGATCATATCAGCCTATCAGTACATGTGGGTCAGTTTTCATGTACTGATGGGACCAGTCAGGACAGTCAATGGTCTGTTGAGTTAAATCCTTCCATTCAGTATGTATGGGTCGATTTTTCAAGGACTGATGGACAACTCTGGACAGTCCCTGGTCCATCCACACAGTACCAATGCCTGATCGTATCAGCCTATCAGTACGTATGGGTCATTTCTGATGTACAAATGGGATTAGTCTGGACAGTCGATGGTCCATTGAGTTAAATCCTTCCATTCAGTACGGTTAAGGCTGATCATATCAGCTATCAGTATGTATGGGTCAATTTTTCATGGCCCAATTGGCCATTCTGGACAGTCATTGGTCCTTTCATGCAGTACGAATGGCTGATCGTATAAGCCTATCAATATGTGTGGATCATATTTCATGTACTGATGGGACCGTTCTGGACAGTCCATGGTCCGTTCAGTTAAATCCTTCCATTTAGTACGGATAAGGCTGATCATATCAGC
>MU106633.1:52828-93392 GCA_012274485.2 Sinapis alba
ATGGTCCGTTGAGTTAAATCCTTCCATTCAGTACGGATAAGGCTGATCATATCAGCATATCAGTACGTGTGGGTCAATTTTATTTGGCCTTATGCACCAGTCTGGACAGTCCTTGGTCCTTCCAGGCAGTACGGATGGCTGATCGTATAAGCCTATCATTACATGTGGGTAATTTTTCATGTACTGATGGGACCAGTCTCGACAGTCCATGGTCCGTTGAGTTAAATCCTTCCACTCAGTACAGATAAGGCTGATCATATCAGCATATATGTGTGGGTTTATTTTTCGTGGCCTGATGGACCAGTCTGGACAGTCCTTAGTCCATCCAGGCAGTATGGATGGCTGATCGTACCAGCCTATCATTGCGTATGGGTCATTTTTATGTACAGGTTGGACCAGTCTTGACAGTCCATTGTCCGTTAAATTAAGTCTTTCCGTTCGGTACGGATAAGGCAGAATATATCACCATATCAGTACGTGTGGGTCGATTATTCACGGTCTGATGGACCAATCTGTAGAGTCCTTGGTCTATCCAGGCAAGACGGATGGCTGATCGTATCAGTCATCAGTATGTATGGGTCATTTTTCATGTATAGGTGGGACCAGTCTAGACAATCCATGGTCCGTTGAGTTAAATCCTTCCATTCAGTACGGATAAGGCTGATCATATCAGCCTATCAATACGTGTGGGTCAATTTTTCATGGCCTGATGGACAAGTCTGGACAGTCCTTGGTCCTTCCAGGCAGTACGGGTGGCTTATCATATTAGCGTATCAGTATGTACGGGTATTTTTTCATGTACTGATGGGACCGTTCTGGACAGTCCACAGTCCGTTGAGTTAAAATTTCCATTCAGTACATATAAGGCTGATCATATAAGCTTATCAGTACGTATGGATAGATTTTTCATGGCCTGATGGACCAGTCTGGACAGTCCTTGGTCCATCCTGGCAGTACAAATGGCTGATCGTATCAGCCTATCAATACGTATGGGTCATTTTTCATGTACTGATGGGACCAGTCTGAACAATCCATGGTCCGTTGAGTTAAATACTTCCATTCAATACGGATAAGGCTGATCATATCAGCCTATTAGTACGCATGGGTCGATTTTTCATGGTCTGGTGGACTAGTCTGGACAGTCCTTGGTCCTTCCAGGCAGTATTGATGGCTGGTCGTATAAGTCTATCAATACGTGTGGGTCATTTTTCATGTACTGATGGGACCAGTCTGGAAAGTCCATGGTCCGTTGAGTTAAATCCTTCCATTCAGTACGGATAAGGCTGATCATATCAGCCTATCAATATGTGTAGATCAATTTTTCATGGCCTGATGGACCAGTCTGGATAGTCCTTGGTCCTTCCAGGCAGTATGGATGGCTGATCGTATCAGCCTATCAGTACGTATGGGTCATTTTTCATTTACTAATGGGACCAGTCCGAACAATCTATGGTCCGTTGAGTTAAATCCTTCCATTCAGTACGGTTAAGGCTGATCATATCAGACTATCAGTACGTGTGGGTCAATTTTTCATGGCCTGATGGACAAGTCTGAACAGCCCTTGGTCCATCAAGGCAGTACGGATGGCTGATCGTCTCAACCTATCAGTACGTATGGGTCATTTTTCATGTACAGGTGGGACCAGTCCTTACAGTCCATGGTCCGTTGAGTTAAGTCCTTCCGTTCAGTACAGATAAGGCTGATCATATCAGCCTATCAGGAAGTATGGGTTGATTTTTCATGGCCTGATGGACCAGTTTGGACAGTCCTTGGTTCTTCCAGGCAGGACAGATGGCTGATCGTATCAGCCTATCAGTACATTGGGGTCATTTTTCATATACTGATGGGACTAGTCAGGACAGTCAATGGTCTGTTGAGTTAAATCCTTCCATTCAGTACGTATGGGTCGATTTTTCATGGCCTGATGGACAACTCTGGACAGTCCTTGGTCCATCCACGCAATACCAATGGCCGATCATATCAGCCTATCAGTACGTATGGGTCATTTTTGATGTACAAATGGGATTAGCCTGGACAGTCCATGGTCCGTTGAGTTAAATCCTTCCATTCAGTACAGATAACGCTGATCATATCAGCCTATCAGTACGTGTGGGTCGATTTTTCATGGCCTGATGCACCGATCTGGACAGTCCTTGGTCCATCCAAGAAGTACGGATAGCTGATCGTATAAGCCTATCAATACGTGTGGGTAATTGTTTCTTGTACTTATGCGACCATTCTGGACAGTTGATGGTCTGTTGAGTTAAATCCTTCCATTCAGTACGGATAAGGCTGATCATATCAGCATATCAGTACGTGTGGGTCAATTTTATTTGGCCTTATGGACGAGTCTGGACAGTCCTTGGTCCTTCCACGCAGTACGGATGGCTGATCGTATAAGCCTATCAATACGTGTGGGTCATTTTTCATGTACTGATGGGACCAGTCTCGACAGTCCATGGTCCGTTGAGTTAAATCCTTCCATTCAGTACAGATAAGGCTGATTATGTCAGCATATCAGTACGTGTGGGTCGATTTTTCGTGGCCTGATGGACCAGTGTGGACAGTCCTTAGTCCTTCCAGGCAGTATGGATGGCTGATCGTATAAGCCTATCAATACTTGTGTTTCATTTTTCATGTACTGATGGGACCAGTCTGGACAGTCCATGGTCCGTTGAGATAAATCCTTCCACTCAGTACGGATAAGGCTTATCATATCAGCATATACGTGTGGGTTGATTTTTCGTGGCCTGATGGACCAGTCTGGACAGTCCTTGGTCCATCCAGGCAGTATGGATGGCTGATCGTACCAGCCAATCATTGCGTATGGGTCATTTTTTATGTACAGGTTGGACCAGTCTTGACAGTCCATGGTCCGTTGAGTTAAGTCTTTCTGTTTTGTACGGATAAGGCTGATTATATCACCCTATCAGTACGTGTGGGTCGATTGCTCATGGTCTGATGGACCAGTCTGTACAGTCCTTGGTCCATCCAGGCAAGACAGATTGCTGATCGTATCAGTCATCAGTACGTATGGGTCATTTTTCAGGTATATGTCGATTATTCATGGTATGATCAGCCCATCCGTACTGCCTAGTAGGACCAAGGACTGAAAAATTGACCCATATATACTAATAGGCTGATATGATCAGCCTTATCTGTACTGAATGGAAGGATTTAACTCAACAGACCATGGACTATCAAGATTGGTCCCATCAGTACATGAAAAATGACCCTTACGTACTGATAGGCTGATACGATTAGCCATTTGTACTGCCTGGATGAACCAACGACTGTCTAGAGTTGTCCATTATGCCATAAAAAGTTGACCCATACGTACTGATAGGCTGATATGATCACAGTTAATCGTACTGATTAGAAGGATTTAATTCAACGGACCATTGACTGTCCGGACTAGTCCCATCAGTACATGAAAAATGATCCATATGTACTGAAAGGCTGATACGATCAGCCATCCGTACTGCCTGGAAGGACCAAGAACTGTCTTGACTGGTCCATCAGGCCATGAAAAGTCGACCCATACGTACTAATAGGCTGATATGATCAGCCTTATCCGTACTAAATGGAAGGATTTAACTCAATTGACCATGGACTGTCTAGACTGGTCCCATCAGTACATGAAAAATGAACCATACATACCGATAGGCTGATACGATCAGCCATCCGTACTGGCCGGATGGACCAATGGATGTCCAGAGTGGTCCATCAGGCCATGAGAAGTCGGCCCATACGTACTAATAGGCTGATATGATCAGCCTTATCCGTACTAAATGGAAGGATTTAACTCAATTGACCATGGACTGTCTAGACTGGTCCCATCAGTACATGAAAAATGACCCATACATACTGGTAGGCTGATACGATCAGCCATCCGTACTGCCTGGATGGACCAAGGACTGTCCAGAGTGGTCCATCAGGCCATGAAAAATCGACCCATACGTACTGATAGGATGATATGACCAGCCTTAACCGTAATGAATGGAAGGATTTAACTCAACGGACCATGGACTGGTCGAACTAATCCAATCAGTACAAAAAAATGACCCATACGTACTAATAGGCTGATACGATCATCCATCCGTACTGCCTGGAAGGACAAGGGACTGTCCAGACTGGTCCATCAGGCCTTGAAATATCGACCCATACGTACTAATAGATCTTTATGATCATCCTTATCCGTTCTGAATGGAAGGATTTAACTAAATGGACCATGGACAGTTCGTACTGGTCCCATCAGTACATGAAAAATGACCCATACGTACTGATAGGCTGATACGATCAGCCATACGTACTGCCTGGAAGGACCAACGACTGTCCAGACTGGTCCATCAGGCCATGAAAAATCGACCCACACATATTGATAGGCTGATATGATCAGCCTTATCCGTACTCAATGGAAGGATTTAACTCAACAGACCATGGACTGTCCAGACTGGTCCCATCAGTACATGAAAAATGACCAATACATACTAATAGGCTGATACGATCAGCTGTCCGTACTGCCTGGATGCACCAAGGACTGTCCAGAGTGGTCCATCAGGCCATGAAAAATCGACCTATATGTACAATCCATTGTGATATGCATCCATTGCATCCATTGCCGACGGAAAGTTCAACTTGTATGCCACTGCACCCACTCTCTCTATGATCCTCAACGGACCTAAATACCTAGTATCCAGTTTGTTTCTTCTAGAAACCCTGGTCCTACCCTTGAAGGTAATCATCTTGAGATACACCAAGTCATCAACTTCAAACTCAAGATGTTTCCTACGCTTGTCAGCATAGCTCTTCTTGCGATCTTGAGCCTCTTTCATCTTTTCCTTGACCATTCTGATCTTTTCAGTTGTTTCTTCCACAATCTCAGGACCTAACATGCTACGCTCCCCCAATTGGGTCCAGCATAGAGGTGTCCTGCACGGCCTACCATACAAAGGCTCATATGGCTACATGCCAATGCTGGTATGGAACATGTTATTGTATGCAAATTCCACCGAAGGTAAGTGTTTCTCCCAAGATTCTCCCCAGTCTAAAACACATGCCCTTAGCATATCGTCCAAGGTCGGAATGGTCCTTTTGGACTGTCCACCCGTCTGAGGATGATAAGATGTACTCATGTTTACTCTGGTTCACAAAGCTTTCTGGAAAGCCTGCCAGAAGTAAGATGTAGTCCTTGGATCTCTACAAGACAATGCTTGCTGGAACACCATGCAACCGCACTATCTCATCCATGTATATCCTCACAATCTGATCCACTCCATCCCCTTTCCGAAAGGTTAGGAAATGAGCAGAATTGGTCAAACGATCAACCACAACCCAAACTGCATCCTTCCGGTTCCTGGTTGTAGGAAACCCAGTCACAAAGTCCATTGTGATGTGATCCCACTTCCACTCCGGTATGGGTAAGTCTGGAGCAGACCACTGGGAACCTGATGCTCTGCTTTCACCAGTTAGCAAGTAGGACACTTAGCCACGGCTCAGCAACATCAGATTTCATCCTCACCCAATGGTAATACCTCTTCAGATCTCTATACATCTTGTTCAGTCCCGGGTGAACCGAGAACTTAGACTTATGAGTCTGCCTCATAATCTCCTCCTTCAGTTCCTGCTTCTTAGGAACACTAATCCTTCCATTGACCAAGATGGTACTATTGCTCGATGTTTGGTACTCAGGCTTGTCATTGGAAGCAACCTTTTTAAGGTTCTCATCCAAGCCTTGAGCTTGACGAATCCTGGAAAGAAGATCAGCTTGATCCACTGCCTCCAACCCCAAAGGCTCATCCCATCCAGCCAATGTGTTGAGATGCAGTGACCGTACCATCTCTTCCTGTTCCCCAGTCTTCCTCTCGGCTGATACCTCCTCTCTCCTACGGCTCAAGGCATCTTCCCCTAGGTTAGCCTTTCCTGGATGGTAAGCTATGTCCAGATCAATCTGCAACAAGCTACATCCATCTCCTTTGCCTTAAGTTTAACTCAGGCTGAGTGAAAATATACTTTAGACTTTTATGGTCTGTAAGTATCTGCACCTTGGCTCCATACAAGTATGATTTCCATATCTTTAAACCAACTCAAAGTGTTCTATGCATCAGTATAAAGCATATATGTCTGATCCACCTCAGGCAACACCAGGACTGGTGCTGTAATAACCCTCCCGAAGGGGTAAAATGGTCGAGATCGACAAAGTCAGAATTTGGAGCCAACCTTTTGGGGATTAGATGGTATCAACAAAATATATTTTTGGAGACATAGTAAGTCAGAAGCAGGATGGGAATGAAGCAGGACGGGAAGCAAGCACGACGGGAAAACCCAAATTTGGGCAAAAAAACAAATTTTGGTATTATGGAATTTCTCGGGGAAGCCGGAGGATCGGTAAATATTTCCTGTCAAGGTCAGACTTCAGTTTGGAATTTATTAAAAATATTCCGCGCATCAGATTGGGAGCAGAAAAATATTCGGGATAGATCGCGGGTCGAAAATACACCGGAATGGTCAAAATCAGACAAATGAATCGAGAAGCTCGAGGTGGCTTGATCTAAGGGATAAGAACGTGGTGGAAAATGTCTAACCAGCTGAGTGTCAACAGAAGCTCGAGGTGTCGCCGTACATGGAAGCAAGACATGCGGTTTCGAACACAGAAGCACGAAGTGTCGCAATATCTGCAACTGAAGCATGCTGATCGACACACAGAGGGCGGTGTGTCGCGACGCATGCACTCCATCCATGGTAAGAGACATGTGGAGGACGTGGTGTCAACTGTCTAACAGGGTGACTGTCCACTGAAGCACGACATGTCACCGTGCATGGAAGCTTAACATGCAGATGGACATGTCACAGCACGAGGTGTCGCCGCGCATGCAACCGATGCATGCGGTCTGACATGTAGGGAGTGGTGTGTCGCCTTGCATGCAACTCAGTCATGAATCAAGGCATGTGGACGTGAGTGGTGTCATCCTGCATGTTACTGATGCATGCTGCAAGACATGTGTGCGCCGTGTGTCGCCGTGCATGCGACCGGAAGCATGCGGGCTGACACACAGGCGATCGTGTGGCCTCTCCTTACTGGCCAACGATTCCTATATATACCCATGCACCCCTCCAGTTTTCATACACCAAAGACACTCCAAAAACGTGGCTATAGAGAGAGAGAGAAAGAAAGTTGTCAATTTAGAGTGTTGACGAGTTTTTAAGACCGTTATTTCAGCGAGAAGTTGAGTTCTGTCCAATCGAAGAATTTCTGCGATCGTTATGCGGAAGCTCTGCCCAAATAAATCCGACCAATACTCTCATATTATTTGATGATAAAGTGGAGGTTGTGTCCAAGGTTAGTTCAATTTTATGGGTTCAATTTATGGGTTCAGATCAGTCGAAGTTCTGAAGCTCTTCCGAGAAGTCCGAGAATCGTCTAGAAGCTAGAGAAAGTTCTGCTCGAGTTGAGTTTTGCCCATACCAGTTTAAGGGGAGTTTCTTTCCAAGTCAAGATCAGTATAGTCCAGTCCACTCAAGTCTTCCATTGGGTTTTTGCCAAGTCCTCTCCGATCAACCAGCTGCTTATCAGCATAGAACACTTTGAGTTGGTTTGTTTGAGTTCCATTTGGACCTTAGGGTAGTTTTATTACTTGATTGAGTTCCACTTGGAACTTAGGATAGTTTGAGTCTTCATATAGAGTATAATTCTCACGTTATTGCATAATAGAGTCCTTAGGGTTATTTTATTAAACCGGACTTAGCTGAGATGAAAAGGAATTAAGACTAAGTTAATCACCAGACTAGGACTAGGGTGCATCATGTTTTCTATTCTTGCTTATTGATATGGTTGAGTGTAGGTTCCTGTTATCTTTAAAGATAGTTTCTTAGCAGGAGGCTAAACTATATGAGTAACGGTTTGATTGAGTAGATTGCTTGTTAGATTAATTAAATGCTTGCTTGTTTAATTAATCTTGTTGATTGAGGTTAGTCAGCTCTTGGTAAGGGAGTGACTAACTGGTTGAGTTATTTAGTGTTGATATTGTTTTCTTTAGTATCTTAGATGGTAGTATTAGTGGTCCGAAGCCATGTTGGCCGGATTACTCGTACAAGTGGTTAGTGTTGTAGATTCCTAAATGTTGTTAGGATAGTGTGTCGTGTGTGTTGCCGACAGTATGTGCATAACCTGCCCATACTAGGCTTGTTTAGGGGTGATTAGTGTTTTCTCAGCCTCGTACCCGGCGGGTTCAAGGAAACCCCTTATTCGCTGGATCGGGAAGACTCAGAGGGACAAGGTCATGGCTTATGGCTGAGTATTACACGGCGGTGTAATGTGGCAGTGACCCGAAGGACTGTGGGCTGTCGCGCGGTGACCTGATGGACTGGGGGCCGCGGTCGATTGAAAGTTCCTTCTCTTGGCCTTTGTGGTAGGGAGATAGGATATTTCCGATAGTGAGGAGGAACACGAATTCACCAGGGCCCAGGTTAGAGTGTTGTGTTGTGTTAGAGTGTCGTGAAGGGTTATGAACCCTAGAGTAAGTAGTAACACTGATATACGGTGTTAAGTGTTAGTCTTGAGTCATAGTTATTATTTATCATTTCCTGGTTATTGTGATTGTGATTGTGTGTGTGAATGAATATTGTTGATTGGTTGCTGACTTGTTTTCATGCAGGGTCCCGTTACTTGAAGTTAGATAACGGTAGGTGGCCGGATCTAACTTAGTAACGGTTTGTTTAGATAATGAGTTGGGATTGATTGTTTAGCCTTAGCTTAGTTTGCATGCTAGGGTTAGATTGATTGTTATTTTGGGTTGTTTGGGTTAGTAACTAGGTTGCGGGTAGAGGCCGCCAGCTCAATGAGTAACATTAGGTTACTCATCCAACTCCGTTGTCCATTTTGCAGGTAGTTTAAGTTATGGATGATCGAGTAGCTTGGAGATAGAGGTTAGGACCACCGGAGTAGATTTTCATGCCTTTTGTAAACGGTATCGTGATTGTGTTTAGTTGACTCGATTTGGCATTAGGCCGGGACCGGTCTTGAATAAATAAATGTATGGATATTTCTTGAATTAATTAAGGAATTGTTTTTCATGCGCATCATGAGTACTCTGATATTTTACTAGTCCGGTCTAACACAACGTTAGATCTTGGTACGTGTTGAAAAGCCTTAGGCCTCGATCTAACAAAACTGTTAACTCTTGGTACGGGTTGCAAAGCCTTAGGCCTTGATTTAGCGGGATGAGTTAGTGGATGAACTGGTCTATGTTGCGGAGTAATTTCTGTGACTCTGATAGGATTGTCCCTAGCCCATTACATAGCGCTTCTGGACGATGGTGTTGGGTTGGACGGTCAGTCATGTTCTTGTTTGATTGTTGGCTGGTCGGTTAGCTTTTTCATCTCTAACCCTGGGTGTTGGTTGGTCTATTGGTCATGTTCTTGTTTGATTTTTGGCCGGTGGATCGACCATATGTCTAGGATGGTTCGAGGGTGTTACAGAGGTGGTATCAGAGCATGGTTTCGTTCATGCTTCCAGAACTCATGATTTAATCGGTTTTCATTTTTTTATCGAGTCAAAAAGAGTCACAAAAGGCACTAGGGAACCGGTCACGTCCAGCGGTAGGATTTATTTTTTTAGGAACTAGGATTAGATAGTGGAATTTAGAATTGCTAGGTTGTTTGGTAAAATTGTTAGGTTGCTGGATAGTTTTGAAATTAGGTTGTTGGGTTAGTTATTGACTAACTTGCTTGTTAAGTGTTCTATTTAGTTGCAGCTTGTAAGTATGTTCGTTGATCGGAACTTTAAGGATGGAAACCTTAAAGTGAAGGGAGTTCAAGGCCAAAAACCCAAACCCGAAGAGAAAGAGAAAAGACGTGATCATAGGGACTGAACAGTGGTATGGACTGGACAAATGGCGAGGAACAAGACTTTGTTGGGAAAAGACTTCATCAGTATCGTGGGAAATGAGTGTCATGGCAGAGTAAAAGAAAGAAGGCAACTCAGTGATCATTCAAGTGAAGAGATATGAAGACGATGGTGGAGACCTTGAGGAGGACACTCAAGGAACATTGGGGGACAAAGTAAAGCGATATGGAGATTATTCAAATATGAGTGAAGCATGGGAAATCAATAAGTACAGAAATGAGAGGATTCAAGACTAGAGAGAATGATGGGGAATGCATCAAGGTAGAGGGAGATAAGAATCAGAACTACGGCTGAGGAAATCAAAAGAATACATCAAAGACAAACCGACGAAGAAACATATTGCTACACAAAGTTATCCAAGAAGAGAGTGTCATCAAAACTCATCAGGGAGGAACATGTCAGGAAGAGGAGCGATTGGCTACCTAAGAATTCGAGGACGAATTCTATTAAGGGGGGAAGAATGTAATAACCCTCATGAAGGGGTAAAATAGTCGAGACCGACAGAGTCAGAATTTGGAGTCAACCTTTTGGGAATCAGTTGGTATAAAAAAATATAATTTTGGAGACATACTAAGTCGGAATCAGGATAGGAATGAAGCAGGACGGGAAGCAAGCACGACGGGAAAATCCAAATTTGGGCAAAAACCCAAATTTTGGTATTATAGAATTTCTCGGGGAAGCCGGAGGCTCGGTAAATATTTCCTGTCAAGGTCAGACTTCAGTTTGGAATTTATATAAAAATTCTGCACATCAGAACGGGAGCGGAAAAATATTCGGGATAGATAGCGGGTCGAAAATACACCGGAATGGTCAAAATCAGACAAATGAACCGAGAAGCTCGAGGTGGCTTGACCTAAGGGATAAGAACGTGGTGGAAACTGTCTAACCAGCTGAGTGTCAACAGAAACTCGAGGTTTCGCCGTACATGGAATCAAGACATGCGGTTTCGCACACAGAAGCACGAAGTGTCGCAATATCTGCAACCGAAGCATGCTGATCGACACGCAGAGAGCGGTGTGTCACAACGCATGCACTCCATCCATGGTGAGAGACATGTGTAGGACGTGGTGTCAACTGTCTAACAGGCTGAGTGTACACCGAAGCACGACATGTCTCAGTGCATGGAAGCTTAACATGCAGATGGACATATCACAACACGAGGTGTTGCCGCGCATGCTCTCATGTCCCTGAATCTGGATAAGGCCTTCGGGAACAGCCATGGTACGAGGAGACGCACCAGTCAGGTCACATGACCTAAGGACAAGCGTATCATGGCTGGAACGGATGGTTAAGGTCCTCAGTAGGCTGAGACTTAACCAGAATCGAAGGAAGGCAAGGGGGGAAAGGTTGGAGGAGTTCTAAGGCAGTTGTACAAGGTATGGATCTAGTTCAGCCAGCTAGATCAAGCTCGGGACAGTTCGGTACATCTCACACTCGACCAGGTCAGCTACAGCAGCTGGACCACTAGACTAAGTCAGCTCCGGTAGCTGGACCACTAGCTCACTTAGCTGGGGCAGCTAGCAACCAGCTCACCCAGCTGGGTGAAGGGTTTGGGTCTTAGTCAAGGGACTCGGGTCAGGGGCGGTTATGGTGCCGGCCTGGGTGGCCAAGGGTGGTCCGACCAGTTGGGGTCTTGGACAAGTTGGCTGAGCAGTAGACAGGACCCTGGAGCTTGCAATCGAACAGGATAAGGGAGAGAAGGGGCGGTTGGAGGCAGTTGGGGCGAAGGGGTGCGAATGGTGCAAGTTGCACCCATTCGGCCAACAAGTCATGCCTGTTCGCCCAGGCAGTTGGGGGTCGGTTCTGGCCTTTAAATACAGACCCTAGGGGTCCAGAATTGACAAAATTTTCCCTAAGGAAAACTCTGCAAAAATCGTGACACAGAGAAAGAAAGAAAGAGAGAGAGACATCGATCAAGGCTTGGCTGTGTGTGTTGGTGATTGATTCCGATCAGGAGTTAGATTGTGTGGAGTGGAGATCGATTGAGGATGGGAACCATAGGCAAGGTTAAGGATTTGGAGAAGGGCTTGAGCACTCCAGAGCGCACGCCCAAGGTGAGTGGGATAGACCGATCCATCCTGCCATGGCAGCGGCATGATGCCGTGTGGCTGTGGTTGGTTTGGTGGTTCCAGACCCATTTCTTCCCATTTTCTTATTTGATTTCCTTCTCCTCTTCTATATTTTTTATATGGATGGAGAGTTCATCTTAATGTGACTGGACCAAGGCTTTGGCCGGTCCAGGAACATCGTCCTTGGCCTTAGGCCGGACTGGTCTTGGTCGGGTTCTGTATGCTCCCGTGGGATTATTTGAATTCCAATCACGGATTCCTATTAATGGGGATTTATCATGAGTTATCATGGGTTTTATTAGGTTTTACCTATTTGATTCATGGATGGTCAGTTATGGCCATTTTGGCTGATTGTGGCCGAGATCAATAGGATCGAGGCCGGTTCTTTGGATTCTGATTATGGATTATTCTTAGTTAGGATTTATAGGGAATTGTCATGAATTTTAATTAGTTTTTGGGAATTTATTTGAATAGGTCAGATTTGGGAACCAGCCATGGTCGATTGTGGTTTGGTGTGGACAACGGGAATGGTCCACATGGAACCAGTCAGGCCGTGTGTTGAGTAGTGGTCCAGGACGTCCTGGGTGATGTCCTGGGTGTGGCCGTGTGCCTTGTGAATTGAATGGATAGGATATAGTGCATAGAATGGGAGAACCGAACCATGCAATGTAGACTTGGTATGTTAGGGTATCGGATTGTACTCATACATATGTCTTGTGATGATGTTGCTTTCAGGATCAGACCAGGACCGTGGCAAGGCCAAGGAACCATGAAGACCTGAGCCGTGGATGGATGTGTGGGTTGTGGGATAGTATAGTTAGTATGAACACATAAACTTATGATAGCCTATTGTGCAACTGAATNCTTGTGATGATGTTGCTTTCAGGATCAGACCAGGACCGTGGCAAGGCCAAGGAACCATGAAGACCTGAGCCGTGGATGGATGTGTGGGTTGTGGGATAGTATAGTTAGTATGAACACATAAACTTATGATAGCCTATTGTGCAACTGAATCTATGTATTGGATCACAAGTTTTATATTAATAAAGATACAATTTCTCTTTTCTGAATAGAGTTAGGAATCGAAATGTTTGAACCTCATATGATTGAATAATGACTTAGAGAAATATTGGACCTTAAAAGTGAACAAAAATTACATGAATAGTTTGGTAAGGCTTCGGGTCCTAGTTGGGTCTTTTGGACCAGGATCGGGTCTTACAAGTTGGTATCAGAGCGGAGTTGGTTCTAGGATTGTTATGGGTTTTGGGGAAATCACCACACATCCGGCTGGGTCTCATGGTAAGGTCTGATTGATTGTGTGTTAGTCTTAGCGATTGTATGTTTTGCTTATTCAAACGTTAATGTGCTAACCTTGAGTGTTGATTTGAACCCAAGGGTACAAGGAAGTCTAAGACTTCACGGAAGGGTAAGGAAACAGCTGGGGGGTCTGGACCTGTTGAAGCCGATGGGACTAACCCGCCTGTGCTGTGGCCTATCCAACAAGACGGGGCTAATGTGGGCACTGGATTGCCAACTGCTCAGCTCAACCCAACTGAGGTTCGTGTGGATGGAGCTGGAACTCAGCTGGATCAGGAGTTGGGGCCAGCTGATGGAGCTGATGGACAACAGCAAAGGGAGCTGGAGGATGAAGGTGAGTCCTCCCATGCGGGTCACCAGGATGGGCGTGGAGAGATTATGGGCAATGTGACTGCTGGGTTAGCCAATCCAGCAACTGAGCCATCCATGAAGGATGTGCTGGAGGCTATGAAAGTTATGGGCACCCAGATGGTAGCTCTGACCCAAGTGTTCACACCACTAGTGAACTCGTCTGTTGGTCAAACAGGAACCATTCCTACGGCCATTCCCCTAACTGGTAGGCGGGTGGAACAGGTGGCCGAGGTGGTTGAGCTTGATCCACCACTAGGGCGGTTAGAAGGATGGATTACCTAAAGCTACTGGAGCACATAGCTAAGATGGGCACCAAACACTTTGCTGGAAGTGTGGAACCATTGGAGGCTGATGAGTGGAAGAGCAGGCTGGTCCATAACTTCAACTCCACCCGTTGCCCAGAAGATTATAAGAAGGACATAGCGGTCCATTTCCTGGACGTCGATGCTCATAACTGGTGGTTAGCACTAGTACTTTTCGGACTTTGAGGTTGAGTTCAATCACAAGTACTTTTCGGCAGAGGCTTGGGATCGCTTGGAGGCTAAATTCTTAGACCTGGTCAAGGATCGCAGGACGGTTAGAGAGTATGAAGAGGAGTTCAACCGACTCAAGCGCTATGTGGGAAAGGAACTGGAGGACGAGTCAGTCCAGGTACGTTGGTTCATAAGAGGCCTTAGCTTCGAGCTCCGAACCTATTGCTCTGTCCGCACCTTCCACACTGTGTCCGAGTTGGTTGAGAGGATGGCAATGCTGGAAACCAACCTAGCTGAGGAAGCTAACCTGAAGGTCCGAACCCACCCGGCTGCCACGGGTGGTAATAGTGACCGAAAGAGGAAGAGGGGCCAGGCTGAGGAAGGCAAACCTTCAAGTGGTAGGCCTGGTTGTCCCAAGTGTGGTAGACGCCATGGAGGTGAATGCTGGAGGGCAATGGGAGCTTGTCTCCAATGTGGCAAGATGGACCACTCAGCTCGTGATTGTCCCAGGCAGGAGCAAGGATCTGGTGGTGACACCAGGACTTGCCACTACTGTGGTAGGAAGGGGAACCTCCGCAAGGACTGCCCTAAGTTGACATCCCGACCTAGCAAGAGCCGCGGAGAGGCCAGCCGGCCAGAGCAGAACCGTGGACAGACCTCAACACCCCGTGTCTATGAGCTGTCCAAGGATGAGGACAAGGCTGGGCCATTCCAAGCTATCACTGGTAACTATCCGATCTTGCTCTTTTCAATTCAGTAGAATTGCATGGTACGGAACTTAGAATGGCTAGGTAGTTAGATTGGGTCATATGTAGGGACCCTAAGTATTGGTGGTGTGGAAACACACGTACTTTTCGATACTAGAGCTGCACATAGCTTTGTGAGTCCAGGGATGCTCGGAAAGGGGTTGTTCCAGATGGGAACGGGGGATTGTCCTGGGGTAGTGAACGCGGCCGGAGGGCAGGTTATGAGTTCATTAGGGGTGATTCAGGACATCCCAGTGGTGATTCAAGACAGTGTCATGCCTGTGGATCTTGTGGTAGTCCACCTAAAGAATCACGAGGTGATATTAGGTATGGACTGGCTTGGAAAGAATCAGCCACTCTTGATTGTCACCGGAGACGCGTGCAGTTTAAGAGTGGGTGTGGACCCCTGATCAGGTTCCAAGGTATACGTCCAACCTCTGGATGCTTGGTGGTGTCAGCGATCCATGTTGAGAGGATGCTGAGGAAGGGTTGTGAGGCTTATTTGGCCACAATCGCCACTAAGGAGGTCGTATGGGGTGGTGACCCGGAGGGAATACCGCTGGTACGCGATTTCCACGATGTGTTTAGGTCCCTACAGGGCATTCCCCCTGATAGATCAGACCCATTCATAATAGAACTGGATCCAGCGACGGCACCATTTTCCAAAAGTCCCTACATAATGGCTCCTGCCGAGATGGCCGAGCTTAAGAAGCAACTTGAGGAGTTGCTGGATAAGGGTTTTATAAGACCTAGTGTGTCACCCTGGGGAGCACCAGTTCTTTTTGTGAAAAAGAAGGATGGTAGCTTCAGGTTATGCATTGACTATCGAGGGCTGAATAGGGTCACTGTGAAGAACAAGTACCCATTACCTCGGATAGATGAGTTGTTGGATCAGCTCAAGGGTGCAAAGTGGTTCTCTAAGATCGATTTGGCTTCAGGGTATCATCAGATCCCTATTGAACCAAGTGATATTAGGAAGACAGCATTCCGGACTAGGTACGGCCACTATGAGTTTGTGGTCATGCCTTTCGGATTAACCAATGCACTAACAGCCTTCATGAAGATGATGAATGGTATTTTCCGGGATTTCTTGGATGAGTTTGTAATCATCTTCATAGATGACATATTAGTATATTCCAAGAGCAAGGAAGACCATGAAAGGCATCTAAGGGCTGTGTTGGGACGGTTGAGGGAACAACATCTCTTTGACAAGTTAAGCAAGTGTAGTTTTTGGCAAAGGAGTGTTGGGTTCCTAGGACACATCGTGTCAGATCAAGGGGTCTCAGTGGACCCTGAGAAGATAAAGGCCATACAAGGATGGCCACGGCCTAAGAATGCCACAGAGGTCAGGAGTTTCCTAGGCCTGGCCGGATATTACCGGAAGTTTGTCAAAGGGTTTGCCAGCTTGGCTCAACCCATGACACAACTAACCGGTAAGGATGTGAAGTTTGTATGGTCTGAAGAGTGCGAGAAATGTTTCTCTGCCTTGAAGGACATGTTGACAGGCGCACCTATCCTAGTGCTGTCAGAGGCTGACCAACCGTACGTGGTATACACGGATGCGTCCATCACTGGATTGGGGTGTGTACTGACTCAACACGGTAAGGTCATTGCCTACGCCTCTAGACAGTTGAAGAAGCATGAGGGGAACTACCCAACCCACAACCTGGAAATGGCCGCAGTGGTGTTTGTGAAGGGACCCGACCCTTTTTTTGCACCATCAGTACGAGTCTATCTCGACTTCCTCGATCAGACTAAGGCCATTTCCAAGTTTTCATACTTAGAATTATTTTTAGCGTTTTAGTTTGTTTTCTAGACAAGTCAATCAAGCATAATAAGATTTGAATAAATAATCTGAGGTTCGAGTTAACAAGTGAGTTTGCTAATAAGCTATTACAAGTTAAACCCGTTCTACATCTACCCAAATCCACCATCCTTCCTTCCTGCCTAGTCCCGCGGTCAAGCTATGTCTTTACCCTTGCGGGTTTGATCCTGATCTGCATCCAAAACAAAGGAGGCATAAGCAACATAATGCTTAGTGAGAGCGGTCATCCCGTCCCACTCAGCCAAAGTAAAGCAATCGAGTCAGTAACACAATAATCGGACATGCTTATCATCAGTCAGTTACTTGGACGATCCGATCGTCCCAAGCCAAAGCGCCATCGAATCCAGTCAAGCCCTAGCAGGCCTAAAACGGCTCTAGGCGCATGAACTAATCCAGATGCGTCATTGGAAAGAACCGATCTCTCGATCCAAGCCAGAACAGTGCATATAATTTGAATTAGACAAGCAATCAGTACATAGAACAATCCTATCAATCAGACTACGATTCAGTACTTAGGCTAGGGTCGCGCACTCACCCTATCTTAGAGTCGGTATGTTCTGTTTGATCCGGTCTTCCTGACACCTCTTGCGCAGTTTACTCTCGATCTTCAAATGTTCAAACAGTCGGAATCACCCAACAGACGATCGTACTTGACTCGGACTTGATCGATCCAGCCAAATATCGAAGTTTCTCCCTTGATTGGACCTTTCTCTCTTGAAATCGCTCTCTGGTTTTTCCTTAGAGTTTTTTGCAGTCGGACATGAAGAAATGAAGCAAGGAGTTGATTAAATGAGCAGTTGGGCGGTTTAGGCCCGAGAAACCACCCATAAAATGGTTCCCGCTTATTTCCTCGCGGCTCTTGATCAATAACCGTCACCCCGCGCTCCAAAGCATCACAGCGCGAGTTTTTCCCTTACCGGACTGTAACCGTTCCCGCCAATTTTACTTAGACAAAAACTCGAGTTAAGCTGACTGTCCCAGCTGACCAGTCCAACCGCCCTGCCTGAATCGGACCAAGCATGTCCGAATTCAACCGTTACTACCTGAATAAGCTCTTTTTAGCTCAGCTGGACATTCCTAACCGTTTGGTCGAATTCTGAGATCGATGACTAAGCCGACCAGCTCAACCGTCCTGTCCAAATCCGACAACACTTGTCCGGATCCGACCATCCTTGTCCGAAAATTCCACTTTGTCTGGATTCTTCAATGAGCTGTCTGAACACTTCTGAACATTCGCAAATCGAACTACTTAACCATAATCCAAGCGTAAGAATGACTGACCGAGCCTTGTTGGCTCTAAAACAGATCTGATCCTAGCTTTATCCGAACTATGGGTTCATTCTCTCCGCTACCTGATCAGACATCAATCCAACTCTCCGAATCCACCCACGGTCAGTCCGTCCAACTCTGGCCAGCTTTTTCTAGCATCATCCAACCCATTCAGTACGTCCCACTGCCAACCCAGTCAGTCCTTGGATCATCCTATCTTCGATCCGCGGAACACGGGCGCTACAGTTTGCCCTCAAAATATGGCGATCTTACTTGTATTGAGCCAAAGTTCAGATCTTAACCGATCACAAGAGTCTCAAGTATATTTTCACTCAACCTGAGTTGAATTTGAGACAAATAAGGTGGGTGGAGTTTGTGGCCGATTACGATCCTGGTAAGGCAAACTTGGTGGCTGATGCCTTGAGCCGGAGGAGGGCTGAGGTCTCAGCAGAAAGAGAGGCAGAGGTGCTGGAAGGAATGGTCCGGACATTGCATCTGAACACAGTGTCCAGCAAGGACGAGCCCATGGGTTTGGAGGCAGTGAACCAGGCGGATCGTCTTTCTAGGATTAAGCAAGCACAAGGCTTGGATGAGAACCTTCAGTGTTCCGAATGTGCGGGAACTCAAGGAAGAGATTATGGGTCAGTCTCATAAGTCTAAGTTCTCTGTGCACCCGGGTCTGAACAAGATGTATAAGGACATGAAGAGGTATTACCATTGGGTCCGTATGAAAACTGATGTGGCCGAATGGGTGGCTAAGTGTCCTACTTGCCAACTCGTTAAGGCAGAGCATCAGGTACCCATTGGGTTACTTCAGAACCTACCTATCCCAGAATGGAAGTGGGATCATATCACCATGGATTTTGTGTCTGGTTTTCCCACGACCCGGAACAGGAAGGATTCGGTATGGGTGGTGGTGGACCGTTTAACCAAGTCAGCCCATTTCATTCCGATCAAGAAGACTGATGGTGTGGAACCTTTGGTACGGATCTACATGGATGAGATAGTACGCTTGCATGGAGTGCCGGCCAGTATTGTTTCGGATAGGGACCCTCGGTTTGCTTCTTACTTTTGGAAGGCTTTCCAAAAGGCCTTGGGAACAAGGGTGAATATGAGTACATCTTATCATCCACAAACAGATGGTCAGTCCGAAAGAACCATCCAGACATTAGAGGACATGCTTAGGGCATGTGTCTTGGATTGGGGAGATTCTTGGGAGAGACATCTGCCCTTGGTGGAGTTTGCCTACAACAATAGCTATCACACCAGCATTGGGATGTCACCCTATGAGGCTTTGTATGGGCGACCTTGCAGGAGACCGTTATGCTGGACCCAAGTGGGGGAGCGCAGCATGATAGGGCCTGAGATTGTGGAGGAGACCACTGAGAACATCAAGTTTATAAAGGATAAGATGAAAGAGGCACAAGACCGCCACAAGTCCTATGCAGATAGAAGAATGAAGCATGTGGAGTTTAGTATAGGCGACATGGTCTACTTAAAGATGATTACCTTTAAGGGCCGGAAAAGAGTGTCTGACTGGAGGAAGTTGGATCAAAGATACTTGGGTCCATTCAGGATCATAGAGAGGGTTGGTGCAGTGGCTTACAAGCTGAACCTTCCGGCAAAGATGGATGCATTTCACAATGTGTTCCATGTATCTCAGTTGACAAAATGTCTTTTGAATCAAGACATAGTTATCCCTGAGATTCCAGCGGATCTAGGCACTAACCTCACCTTGGAGAAAAGGCTGATTCGGATTGTAGATAGGATGGAGAAAGCTATGAGAAGGAAGACCATACAAATGGTCAAAGTTGTTTGGGATTGCAATGGACAAGAACAAGTAACTTGGGAGACCGAAGCAAGGATGAGAGCGGACTTCCGAGAATGGTATGGCCAGTTTTCCATGGCGACAAGTCTAGGGTCGGATTGGAGGACGAATCCATCTAAAGTGGGGGAGACTTGTCATGCCCCTGAATCTGGATAAGGCCTATGGGCACAGCCATGGTACGAGGAGACGCACCAGTCAGGTCACATGACCTAAGGACAAGCGTATCATGGCTGGAACGGATGGTTAAGGTCCTCAGTAGGCTGAGACTTAACCAGAATCAAAGGAATGCAAGGGGGGAAAGGTTGGAGGAGTTCTAAGGCAGTTGTACAAGGTATGGATCTAGTTCAGCCAGCTAGATCAAGCTCGGGACAGTTTGGTACAGCTCACACTCGACCAGGTCAGCTACAGCAGCTTGACCACTAGACTAAGTCAGCTCGGGTAGCTGGACCACTAGCTTACTTAGCTGGGGCAGCTAGCAACCAGCTCACCTTAGCTGGGTGAAGGGTTTGGGTCTTAGTCAAGGGACTCGGGTCAGGGGCGGTTATGGTGCCGTCCTGGGTGGCCAAGGGTGGTCCGACCAGTTGGGGTCTTGGACAAGTTGGCTGACCAGTAGACAGGACCCTGGAGCTTGCAATCGAACAGGATAAGGGAGAGAAGGGGCGGTTGGAGGCAGTTGAGGTGAAGCGGTGCGAATGGTGCAAGTTGCACCCATTTGGCCAACAAGTCATGCCTGTTCGCCCAAGCAGTTGGGGGTCGGTTCTGGCCTTTAAATACAGACCCTAGGGGTACAGAATTGACACAATTTTCCCCTAAGGAAAACTCTGCCAAAATCGTGACAGAGAGAAAGAAAGAAAGAGAGAGAGAGAGAGAGAGATCATGGCTTGGCTGTGTGTGTTGGTGATTGATTCCAATCAGGAGTTGGCTTGTGTGGAGTGGAGGTCGATTGAGGATGGGAACCAGATGCAAGGATAAGGATTTGGAAAAGGGCTTGAGCACTCCAGAGCGCACACCCAAGGTGAGTGGGATGGACCGATCCATCCTGCCATGGCCGCGGCATGATGTCGTGTGGCTGTGGTTGGTTTGGTGGTTCCAGACCCATTTCTTCCCATTTTCTTATTTGATTTCCTTCTCCTCTTTTATATTCTTTATATGGATGGCGAGTTCATCTTAATGTGACTGGACCAAGGCTTTGGCCGGTCCAGGAACACAGTCCTTGGCCTTAGGCCGGACTGGTCTTGGTCGGGTTCTGTATGCTCCGGTGGGATTCTTTGAATTATCATGGGTTTTATTAGGTTTTACCTAATTGATTCATGGATGGTCAGTTATGGCCATTTTGGCTGATTGTGGCCGAGATCAATAGGATCGAGGACGGTTCTTTGGATTCTGATTATGGATTATTCTTAGTTAGGATTTATAGGGAATTGTCATGAATTTTAATTAGTTTTTGGGGAATTTATTTGAATAGGTCAGATTTGGGAACCAGCCATGGTCGATTGTGGTTTGGTGTGGACAACGGGAATGGTCCACACGGAACCAGTCAGGCCGTGTGTTGAGTAGTGGTCCAGGACGTCCTGGGGGATGTCCTGGGTGTGGCCGTGTGCCTTGTGAATTGAATGGATAGGATATAGTGCATAGAATAGGAGAACCGAACCATGCAATGTAGACTTGGTATGTTAGGGTATCGGATTGTACTCATACATATGTCTTGTGATGATGTTGCTTTCAGGATCAGACCAGGACCGTGGCAAGGCCAAGGAACCATGAAGACCTGAGCCGTGGATGGATGTGTGGGTTGTGGGATAGTACAGTTAGTATGAACACATAAACTTATGATAGCCTATTGTGCAACTGAATCTATGTATTGGATCACAAGTTTTATATTAATAAAGATACAATTTCTCTTATCTGAATAGACTTAGGAATCGAAATGTTTGAACCTCATATGAGTGAAAAATGACTTAGAGAAATATTGGACCTTAAAAGTGAACAAAAATTACATGAATAGTTTGGTAAGGCTTTGGGTCCTAGTTGGGTCCTTTGGACCAGGATCGGGTCTTACACATGCAACCGATGCATGCGGGCTGACATGTAAGGAGTGGTGTGTCGCCTTGCATGCAACTCAATCATGCAACAATGCATGTGTACGTGAGTGGTTTCATCACGCATGTTACTGAGCCATGCTGCAAGACATGTGTGCACCGTCTGTCGTCGCGCATGCAACCGGAAGCATGCGGGCTGACACACAGGCGATCGTGTGGCCTCTCCTTACTGGCCAGCGATTCCTATATATACCCATGCACCCCTTCAGTTTTCATACATCCATCACACACCAAATACACTCCAAAAACGTGGCTATAGAGAGAGAGATAAAGAAAGTTGTCGATTTAGAGTGTTGACGAGTTATGAAGACCGATATTTCAGCGAGAAGTTAAGTTCTGTCCAATCAAAGAATTTCTGCGATCGTTATGCGGAAGCTCTGCCCAAATCAATCGGACCAATCCTCTCATATTATTTGATGATCAAGTGGAGGTTCTGTCCAAGGTTAGTTCAATTCTATGGGTTCAGATCAGCCGAAGTTCTGAAGCTCTTCCGAGAAGTTTGAGAATCGTCCAGAAGCTAGAGAAAGTTCTGCTCGAGTTGATTTCTGCCCATACCAGTTTAAGGGGAGGTTATTGCCAAGTCAAGATCAGTCTAGTCCAGTCCACTCAAGTCTTCCATTGGGTTTTTTCCAAGTACTCTCCAATCAACCAGCTGCTTATCGGCATAGAACACTGTGAGTTGGTTTGTTTGAGTTCCATTTGGAACTTATGGTAGTTTTATTACTTGATTGAGTTCCACTTGGAACTTAGGATAGTTTGAGTCTTTATATAGAGTATAATTCTCATGTTATTGCATGATAGAGTCCTTAGGGTTATTTTATTAAATCGGACTTAGCTTAGCATGGGCTAAGCTGAGATGAAAAGGATTAAGACTGAGTTAATAACCTGACTAGAACTAGGGTACATCATGTTTTCTATTCTTGCTTGTTGAGATGGTTGAGTGTAGGTTCCCTTTATCTTTAAAGATAGTTTCTTAGCAAGAGGCTGAACTATCTGGGTAACGGTTTGATTGAGTAGATTGCTTGTTAGATTAATTAAATGCTTGCTTGTTTAATTAATCTTGTTGATTGAGGTTAGTCAGCTCTTGGTAAGGGAGTGACTAACTGGTTGAGTTATTTATTGTTGATATTGTTTTCCTTAGTATCTTAGATTGTTGTATTAGTGGTCCTAAGCCATATAGGCCGGACTACTCATACTAGTGGTTAGTGTTGTAGATTCTTAAATGTTGTTAGGATAGTGTGTCGTGTGTGTTGCCGACAGTATGTGCGTAACCCGCCCATACTAGGCTTGTTTAGGGGTGATTAGTGTTTCCTCAGCCTCGTACCCGGCGGGTTCAAGGAAACCCCTTATTCGCAGGATCGGGAAGACTTAGAGGGACGAGGTCATGGCTTATGGCTGAGTATTACATGGCGGTGTAATGTAGCAGTGACCCGAAGGACTGTGGGCTGTTGCGCGGCGACCCGATGGACTGGGGGCTGCGGTCAATTGAAAGTTCCTTCTCTTGGCCTTTGTGGTAGGGAGATAGGATATTGCCTATAGTGAGGAGGAACACGAATTCACCAGGGCCCAGGTTAGAGTGTTGTGTTGTGTTAGAGTGTCGTGAATGGTTATTAACCCTAGAGTAGGTAGTAACACCTATATACGGTGTTACGTGTTAGTCTTGAGTCATAGTTATTATTTATCATTTCATGGTTATTGTGATTGTGATTGTGTGTGTGAATGATTATTGTCGATTGGTTGCTGACTTGTTTTCATGCAGGGTCCCGTTACTTGAAGTTAGATAACGGTAGGAGGCTGGATCTAACTTAGTAACGGTTTGTTTAGACAAAGAGTTGTGATTGATTGTTTAGCATTAGCTTAGTTTGCACGCTAGGGTTAGATTGATTGTTATTTTGGGTTGTCTGGGTTAGTAACTAGGTTGCGGGTAGAGGCCGCCAGCTCACTGAGTAACATTAGGTTACTCATCCAACTCTGTTGTCCTCTTTGCAGGTAGTTTTAGTTATGGATGATTGGAGTAGCTTGGAGCTGGACGTTAGGACCACCAGAGTAGATTTTCATGCCTTTTGTAAACGGTATCGTGATTGTGTTTAGTTCACTCGATTTTTCATGCGCATCATGAGTACTCTGATATTTGACTAGTCCGGTCTAACACAACGTTAGATCTTGGTACGGGTTGAAAAGCCTTATGCCTTGATCTAACAGAACCGTTAACTCTTGGTACGGGTTGCAAAGCCTTAGGCCTTGATTTAGCGGAACGAGTTAGTGGATGAACTGGTCTATGTTGCGGAGTAAGTTCTGTGACTCTGATCGGATTGTCCCTAGCCTGTCACGTAGCTCTTCCAGACCATGGTGTTGGGTTGGACGGTCAGTCATGTTCTTGTTTGATTGTTGGCTGGCTGGTTGCCTCTTTCATCTCGAACCCTGGGTGTTGGTTGGTCTATCGGTCATGTTCTTGTTTGATTTTTGGCCGGTGGATCGACCATATGTCTAGGACGGTTCGAGGGTATTACAGAGGTGGTATCAGAGCATGGTTTCGTCCATGCTTCCGGAACACATGATTTAATCGGTTTTCATTTTTTTTATCGAGTCAAAAAGAGTCACAAAAGGTATTAGGGAACCGGTCACGTCCAGCGGTAGGATTTGTTTATTTAGGAACTAGGATTAGAAAGTGGAATCTAGAATTGCTAGGTTGTTTGGGTAAAATCGTTAGGTTGCTGGATAGTTTTTGAAATTAGGTTGTTGGGTTAGTTGTTGACTAACTTGTGTGTTAAGTGTTTTATTTAGTTGAAGCTTGTAAGTATGTTCGTTGATCGGAACTTTAAGGATGGAATCCTTAGAGTGAAGGGAGTTCAAGGCCAAAAACCCAAACCCGAAGAGAAAGAGAAAAGACGTCATCAGAGGGACTGGACAGTGGTATGGACTGGACAAATGGCGAGGAACAAGACTTTGTTGGGAAAAGACTTCATCAGTATCGTGGGAAATGAGTGTCATGGCAGAGTAAAAGAAAGAAGGCAACTCAGTGATCATTCAAGTGAAGAGATATGAAGACGATGGTGGAGACTTTGAGGAGGACACTCAAGGAACATTGGGGGACAGAGTAAAGCGATATCGAGATGAGTTAAAGATTAGTAAAGCATGGTAAATCAAGAAGTACAGAAATAAGAGGATTCAAGACTAGAGAGAATGATGGGGAATGCATCAAGGGAGAGGGAGATCAGAATCAGAACTACGGATGAGGAAATCGCAAGAAGACATGAAAGTCAAACCGACGAAGAAACATATTGCTACACGAAGTTATCCAAGAAGAGAGTGTATTCAAAAATCATCAGGGAGGAACATGTCAGGAAGCGTAGCAATTGGCCACCTAAGAATTCGAGGACAAATTCTATTAAGGGGGGAAGAATGTAATAACCCTCTCGAAGGGGTAAAATGGTCGAGATCGACAAAGCCAGAATTTGGAGCCAACCTTTTGGGAATTAGTTGGTATCAACAAAATATAATTTTGAAGACATACTGAGTCAGAAGCAGGATGGGAATGAAGCAGGACGGGAAGCAAGCACGATGGGATGGAAGCACGACGAGAAAACCTGAATTTGGGCAAAAACCCAAATTTTGGTATTATGGAATTTCTCGGGGAAGTCGGAGGCTCGGTAAATATTTCCTGTCAAGGTCAGACTTCAGTTTGGAATTTATTAAAAATATTCCGTGCATCAGAACGGGAGCGGAAAAGTATTCGGGATAGATTGCAGGTCGAAAGTACACCGGAATGGTCAAAATCAGTCAAATGAACCGAGAAGCTCGAGGTGGCTTGATCTAAGGGATAAGAACATGGTGGAAATTGTCTAACCATCTGAGTGTCAACAGAAGCTCGAGGTGTCTCCGTACATGGAAGCAAGACATGCGTTTTCGCACACAGAAGCACAAAGTGTCACAATATCTGCAACCGAAGCATGTTGATCGACACGCAGAGGGCGGTGTGTCGCGACGCATGCACTCCATCCATGGTGAGAGACATGTGGAGGACGTGGCGTCAACTGTCTAAAAGGCTTAGTGTCCACCGAAGCACGACATGTCGCCGTCCATGGAAGCTAAACATGCGGATGGACATGTCACAGCACGAGGTGTCGCCGCGCATGCAACCGATGCATGCGGGATGACATGTAGGGAGTGGTGTGTCGCCTTGAATGCAAATCAGTTATGAAACAAGGCATGTGGACGTGAGTGGTGTCATCCTTCATGTTACTGAGCCATGCTTCAAGACATGTGTGCGCCGTGTGTCGCCGCGCATGCGGGCTGACAACAGGCGATTGTGTGGCCTCTCCTTACTGGCCAGCGATTCCTATATATACCCATGCACCCCTTCATTTTTCATACATACATCACACACCAAAGACACTCCAAAAAAGTGGCTATAGAGAGAGAGAGAAAGAAGGTTGTCGATTTAGAGTGTTGAGTTATGAAGACGGATATTTCAGCGAGAAGTTGAGTTATGTCCAATCGAAGAATTTCTGTGATCGTTATGCGGAAGCTCTGCCCAAATCAATCCGACCAATCCTCTCATATTATTTGATGATCAAGTGTAGGTTCTGTCCAAGGTTAGTTCAATTTTATGGGTTCAGATCAGTCAAAGTTCTGAAGCTCTTCCGAGAAGTCCGAGAATCGTCCAGAAGCTAGAGAAAGTTCTGCTCGAGTTGAGTTCTGCCAATACCAGTTTAAGGGGAGTTTCTTTCCAAGTCAAGATCAGTCTAGTCCAGTCCACTCAAGTCTTCCATTGGGTTTTTGCCAAGTCCTCTCCGATCAACCAGCTGCTTATCGGCATAAAACATTGTGAGTTGGTTTGTTTGAGTTCCATTTGGAACTTAGGGTAGTTTTATTACTTGATTGAGTTCCACTTGGAACTTAGGATAGTTTGAGTCTTCATATATAGTATAATTCTCACGTTATTGCATGATAGAGTCCTTAGGGTTATTTTATTAAACCGGACTTAGCTTAGCATGGGCTAAGCTGAGATGAAAAGGAATTAAGACTGAGTTAATAACCTGACTAGGACTAGGGTGCAATGTTTTCTATTCTTGCTTGTTGATATGGTTGATTGTAGGTTCCCGTTATCTTTAAAGATAGTTTCTTAGCAGGAGGATGAACTATCTGGGTAACGCTTTGATTGAGTAGATTGCTTGTTAGATTAATTAAATGCTTGCTTTATTAATTAATCTTTGTTGATTGAAGTTAGTCAGCTCTTGGTAAGGGAGTGACTAACTGGTTGAGTTACTTATTGTTGATATTGTTTTCTTTAGTATCTTAGATGGTAGTATTAGTGGTCCTAAGCCATATAGGCCGTACTAGTGGGTAGTGTTGTAGATTCTTAAATGTTGTTAGGATAGTGTGTCGTGTGTGTTGTCGACAGTATGTGCGTAACCCGCCCATACTAAGCTTGTTTAGGGGTGATTAGTGTTTCCTCAGCCTCGTACCCGGCGGGTTCGAGGAAACCCCTTATTCGCTGGATCAGGAAGACTCAGAGGGACGAGGTCATGGATTATGGCTGAGTTTACACGGCGGTGTAATGGGGCAGTGACCCGAAGGACTGTTGCCTGTCGCGCGGTGACCCGATGGACTGGGGGCCGCGGTCGGTTGAAAGTTCCTTCTCCTGTCCTTTGTGGTAGGGAGATAGGATATTTCCGATAGTGAGGATGAACACGAATTCTCCAGGGCCCAGGTTAGAGTGTTGTGTTGTGTTAGAGTGTCGTGAAGGGTTATGAACCCTAGAGTAAGTAGTAACACCGATATACGGTGTTACGTGTTAGTCTTGAGTCATAGTTATTATTTATCATTTCCTAGTTATTGTGATTGTGATTGTGTGTGTGAATGATTATTGTTGATTGGTTGTTGACTTGTTTTCATGCAGGGTCCCGTTACTTGAAGTTAGATAACGGTAGGAGGCCGGATCTAACTTAGTAACGGTTTTTTTAGATAATGAGTTGTGATTGATTGTTTTGCCTTAGCGTAGTTTGAATGCTAGGGTTAGATTGATTGTTATTTTTGGTTGTCTTGGTTAGTAACTAGGTTTTGGGTAGAGGCCGCCAGCTCACTGAGTAACATTAGGTTACTCCTCCAACTCTGTTGTCCTTTTAGCAGGTAGTTTTAGTTATGGATGATCGGAGTAGCTTGGAGCTGGACGTTAGGACCACCGGAGTAGATTTTAATGCCTTTTGTAAACGGTATCGTGATTGTGTTTAGTTGACTCGATTTGGCATTAGGCCGAGACCGGTCTTGAATAAATAAATGTATGGATATTTCTTGAATTAATAAAGGAATTGTTTTTCATGCGCATCATGAGTACTTTGATATTTGACTAGTCCAGTCTAATACAATGTTAGATTTTGGTGCAGGTTGAAAAGCCTTAGGCCTCGATCTAACAGAACCGTTAACTCTTGGTACGGGTTGCAAAGCCTTAGGCCTTGATTTAGCGGGACGAGTTAGTGGATGAACTGGTCTATGTTGCGGAGTAAGTTCTACCACTCTGATCGGATTGCCCCTAGCCCGTCACGTAGCGCCTCCGGACAATGGTGTTGGGTTGGACGGTCAGTCATGTTCTTGTTTGATTGTTGGATTTCTGGTTGGCTCTTTTATCTCTAACCTGGGTGTTGGTTGGTCTATCGGTCATGTTCTTGTTTGATTGTTGGCCGGTGGATCGACCATATGTCTAGGACGGTTCGGGGGTGTTACATGTGCACTATTCAAAATGTCCTTGAGTGCTGAGGAACTCCTTTCACACTCCTCAGACCATGCGAACTTCACGTCCTTGCCTGTCAACTTACTCATAGGCTGGGCTATGCTCAATAACCCCTTGACAAATTTCCGGTAATAGCCAGCCAATCCCAAGAAGCTTCTTATCTCAGTAGCACTCTTTTGGCTAAGGCCATTCCCGTATACACTTGATCTTTTCTTGATCAACGGACACTCCGTCAGCAGACACTATGTGTCCAAGGAAACCAATGCTCTTCTGCCAGAAACTACACTTGCTTAACTTAGCAAAGAGCTTTTGTTCCCACAAGCGTCCCAACACTGCCCGGAGATGCCTCAACATGGTCTTCCTTTGTCTTGGAGTACACGAGTATATCATCAATAAATATAATCACAAACTCATCCAAGTACTCCGGGAAAATACCATTCATCATCTTCATAAATGCAGCTAGTGCATTGGTCAGTCCGAATGGCATGACCACAAACTCATAGTGGCCGTACCTAGTTCGGAACGCGGTCTTTCTTATATCATCATGCGTAACTGAAATCTGATGATATCTATAAGCCAAATCAATCTTGGAGAACCACTTAGCTCCACAGAATTGATCCAACAACTCATCAATCCGGGGTAATGGGTACCTGTTCTTCACAGTCACCCTATTCAACCCCCGATAATCAATGCATAACCTGAAGCTACCATCCTTCTTTTTTCAAAAATAAGACTGGTGCTCCCCAAGGTGATACACGAGGGCGTATGAAACCCTTATCCAGCAACTCCTCTAGTTGCTTCTTCAGCTCAGCCATCTCGGCTGGAGCCATTCTATATGGACTTTTGGACAATGGGGCCGTTCCGGGTTCAAGTTCTATCACAAATGGGTCATCCCTATCAGGGGGAATTCCCTGTATTGCCCCAAATACATCCTGGAACTCCCGGACCAACAGTATCCCCTCTGGGTCACCACCCCCTACGACCTCATTGGTGTAAATGGTAGCCAAAAAAGCCTCACAACCATTTCCAAGCATCCTTTCCACCTGGACTGCTGAAACCACCAAACAACAAGAGGTCAGCTTAATCCCTTGAAACTTGATCGGCAGTCCGAACTCATTCTCAAATTGCACCCTTCCCCGGTGACAATCTAGAGTTTCCCGATACTTTCCAAGCCAGTCCATACCCAAGATCACCTCATGATTCTTTAGGGGGACAACAATCAGTTCTACAGGCATCGGCCTGTCCAAGATCATCACTGGAATGTTCTTAACCAGACCTAGTGTATTCATCATCTGCCCACCACCAGCAACCACTCTGTCAGAACTATACCAGGTTCCATACCGGAACATTCCCTTTTCGACCACATCTGGACTCACAAAACTGTGTATAGCTCCAGTATCAAAAAGTACATGTGTTTCCACACCACCTATACTTAAGGTCCCTACATAAGACCCAACCAAAGTATCTATCCATCCTAGGTTCCATACCATGCAATTCTACAGGAATTGAAAAGTACAAGTCTAAAATATTACCAGTGATCGCCTTGTAAGGCTGAGCCTCATCCTTATCCTTGGACAGCCTCACCCTTTACTCTGTCCGCTTTGCATCTTGGGACAGTCCCTGCGGTTGTGTCCCTTTTGGCCGCAGTGGTGACAAGTCCTAGAGTCACTTGCCGTTCTTGTACAGTCCTTGGCAGAGTGATCCATCTTACCACAGCGAGAACAGGCTCCCATGGCCTTCCAGCACTCACTACCATGGTATCTTCCACATTTAGGGCACTTAGACCTACCACTTGAGGTTTTACCCTGCTCAGCCGAAACCCTCTTCCTCTTCTTTTCACTACTTTGAGCCGTGGACACCACCACACTCTTCACTTTCTGCTTAAACTCCTCAGCAAGGTTGGTCTCCAGCATAGCCATCCGTTCCACCAACTCAGAGACAGTGTGTAAAGTGCAGACTGAGCAATACGTCCGGAGTACAGCCCTAAGGCCTCGGATGAACCTACCGATCTGTACTACCTCGTCCTCCAGCTCCGTACCCACATAACGCCTGAGCCGGTTGAACTCTTCCTCATACTCACGAATAGTCCTGTGTCCCTGGACCAAGTCCAAGAACTTAGACTCCAAACGATCCCAATCTTAGCTGGAAAGTACTTGTGCTTGAACTCAACCTCAAAATCAGCAAAGCGTTCAATGGCACCATTGGTACACTTGTCAAGAGCCAACCACCAGTTGTGTGCATCACCTTCCAAGAAGTGCACTGCAATGTCCTTCTGATAATCTTCAGGACAGTGAGTTGAGCGGAAGTTACAAACCAACCGACTCCTCCACTCATCTGCCTCCTTAGGATCAAAACTTCCAGCAAAGTGTTTGGTCCCCAACTTGGAGATGTGCTCAAAAACCTTCAGGTAATCCATACGGGGAATGGGCCTAGCTGGGGGATCGATCTCAACCACCTCAGCTACCTGCCTCGGACGGACACCAGTCGCCTGAGCAGCCACACGAACCAGAGGAGTAACCTCTGCCACAGGTGGATTCACCGTCGGGGTGAACACCTGAGTCAAGGCCACCATCTGAGCTCCCATAAGTTTCATAGCATCCAGTATGTCCCTCATAGATAGCTCAGCTACCACCTCCACATCAGCAATCCCGGCATTGTCTGCACCAATGCCCGGATCATCATCAGCAGCAACATTGGATGATACAGCATCGTCCACTTGGACTTGTTCTTGCTGACCATCCTCAGCATTCCCATGAGTCTCAGTAGGAAGGATCGGATCCACTGGAAGTCTGGTCTCATTGTTACCAAACTCCACCTGAGTTGGTAAGACTGTGGTTGGAATGGTCCCAGCTGGTAACACTGCGGTTTGAACAGCACCATCCTGTCCCACGGTTCCGGATGTTCCAGCCGTATCCTTTCCTCTCCGAGTCTTAGTCTTCTTAGTAACCTTAGGATTCAAAACACACACAAAGGTTAGTTCACAACAGAACATACAAAGGTTAGTTCACAACAGAACATACAAACCTCAAAACAATCCTAAGTTAAACATTTCAAGCAAACATATAAATGCTCATATAACTCACCGTGAGACTCAACAGCTGATGTGTGGTGAATCAATAACCCAAACGAATCCTAGAATCAAGAATGCTCTGATACCAACTTGTAAGACCCGATCCTGGATTCCTCAATCCAACCAGACCGCGGTCTTACCAAACAATCCTAACCAGTCAGATTCCAATTATTCCAGTTCAGGTGTAATATTTTCTAAGTATAAATCAGAGTGTTGAGGTTCAGTTCAATTAACACTTGAACAATTAGAAACAATCACACCATAAATACTTCATAGATAGAAAAAACAGAAACAAACATCATTCATTCGTTTGACATATATAAGTTGCACATTAGGCTAGCATAAAATCACAACAAGCACAATAGGTTATCAATACTTCAAATCTATCTACAATGACCCAATCACCACACATCGTCCCACAGCTGGAGTCTTCACAGTCCCTTGCCTTTAGCACGGTCCAAGTCTGTACCTGAGACCAACCCAGCACCGTACAAACACATGATCAGATCACTAAACAAGAATCTATCACACAGCATGGCTGGAATCATCTAAGACCATAACATCTCATCAGGCCAAAACAAGTCAAATTTCAAAAGTGCTCCAAAATTAATTAAAATTCATGTAAAGTCATGATAATTCTCAACTAGAAGAATTCCAGAATCATAATTTACAAAACCGGTCTTGATCATATCGATCTCGACCACAATAAGTCAAACCGGCCAAAAATGACCAACCTCAAATCAATTAGATAAAACTAATTAAAATTCATGATAATTCATGATAAAAATATAACTAATAGTTTCCCATAATCATAATCCAATGATTCGACCCAAACCATATGGATCCTGATCATTGACAGTCCGGCCAAACCAAGGCCTTTCAACTGTTCTCCGATCCGGCCAAGGCCTAAGATCAACATATATGTATCTGAAACATCAAAATCCAACACCACAACAAGAAAATAGATGAAGAACAAGTTATGAGATCAGAGTAAGGTGTAACCATCCGAACCAGACAAAACCATAACCACAGACGGACTAACCGCCAGTAATGTTCACTGATTCTTGGCCACACCTCTCACCTTAGGGTTACGATCTCCAGGGGAAGTCTCCTTCTGCTTCTCAGTATCATTCTCTTTGTATTTCTATCTCGTGTTCATTCTTTCCATCTCTCAGACAATCCTTACCGGAAATCACCAAGAACCACCACGGTAATAACTCTCAACCGACGGTTTCTCTCTTTTTCTCTCAGGAAGTTGTCTGAGTTTCTTTCTTTCTTTCTGATGAGTTCCGACAGAGAGAAGAGAAAAAATGAAGGGGAAATCGATCTTAACCTCTCTCCATAACCACCTGGACGAGCGGTTTCTAAAATAACAAAGGAAGGAAGAGTTTCTTCCCATAACCGTCCAGTAACAGCCTTTGGCGGTTCCTCCCTTTCTTCCTTTCCACAACACCGAGTTCTCCGACTCTAAACCAAACAGGATCCAATTAAATACCAATCAAGAATAACCGATCCAATCAGACCCACCGGTTCGGTCCGTAACCGCTCGGATCCGACCACACTGGTCCAAACCGGAACACTCCTCACAGCTGAGATGAACTGTCCCATAACTGTTCCCAGCTGAGTGAGCTAATATTCCAGCTCCTGTGAGATGATCAAGTCACTGTGAACTGATCTCCAGCTGACTGAAATCTTGTGAGCTGATTTCCAGCTGCACCTAACTGATTGAGCTGAACCCGGACCTCATACAGCTTCCGGTTCACTCTTCCAACACTTTTCCTACTCATCTTTCCCATTTCCTGGTTAAGTCTCAGTTCCCTGATGCCCATAACCTTCATTCCGTCCAATGGAACGCTTGTCTCAAGGTCTTACGACCTGACTGGTGCGGTTCCTCGCACCATGGTCTGTCCGGACAATCCTATATAGGATCGGGGACATGACAGTCCAGACTGGTCCAACAGGCCATGAAAAAGTGACCCATATGTACTGATAAACAGATTTATCAGCCTTATCCGAACTGAATAGAAGGAATTCACTAAACGGACCATGGACTATCCAAACTAGCCCCATCTGTACATGAAAAATTACCCATACATACTGATAGGGTGAAACGATCAGCCATCCGTACTGACTGGAAGGACCAAGGACAGTCTAGACTGGTCCATCAGGCCATGAAAAATCGACCCATACTTACTGTTAGACTTAAATGCCCAGACTAGTCCCATCAGTACATGAAAAACGACCCATAAGTACATGAAAAACGACCCATAAGTATCAGTACATGAAAAACGACCCATAAGTACATGAAAAACGACCCATAAGTATCCACTGATTAACTCAACAGACCATGGCCTGCCCAGACTAGTCCCATCAGTACATGAAAAACGACCCATAAGTATCAGTACATGAAAAAAGACCCAGACTAGTCCAGACAGTCTATGGTACTGAAAGGCTGATACGATCATCCATCCATACTGATCAGCCATCCATACTGCCTGGAAGGACCAAGGACTGTCCAGACTGGTCTACCAGACCTTGAAAAATTGACTCATACGTACTGATAGGCTGATATGATCAGCCTTATCCATAATGAATGGAAGTTTTTAACTCAACGGACCATGGACTGTTTAGACTGCTCCCATCAGTACATGAAAAATGACCCATACGTACTGACAGGCTGATAAGATCAGCAATCTGTACTGCCTGGATGAACCAAGGACTGTCCAGACTGGTTTATCAGGCTGTGAAAAATCGACCCACACGTACTGATAGGCTGATATGATCAGCCTTATCCATACTGAACGGAAGGACATAACTCAACGGACCATGGACTGTCCAGACTGGTCCCACCTGTTCATGAAAAATGACCTATACGTACTGATAGGCAGATACGATCAGCCATCCGTACTGCCTGGATGGACCAAGGACTGTCCAGACTGGTTCATCAGGCCATGAAAAATCGACCCATACGTACTGATAGGCTGATATGATCCGCCTTAACCGTACTGAATGCAAGGATTAAACTCAATGGACCATGGACTTTCTGGACGGGTCCCAATCGTACATGAAAATGACCCATACGTACTGATAGGATGATACGATTTGCCATCCATACTGCCTGGATGGACTGTCGAGACTGGTCCATCAGACCATGTAAAATTGACCCATACGTACTGATAGGCTGATATGATCAGCCTTATCGGTAATGAATGGAAGTATTTAACTAAAGGGACCAAGGACTGTTCAGACTGGTCCCATCAGTACATGAAAATGACCCATACGTACTGATAAGCTGATACGATCAGCCATCCGTACTGCCTGGATGGACCAAGGACTGTCAAGACTGGTCCATCAGGCCATGAAAAATCGACCCACACGTACTGATAGGCTGATATGATCAGCCTTATCCGTACTGAACAGAAGGACTTAAATCAACGGACCATGGACTGTCCAGACTGGTCCCACCTGTACATGAAAAATGACCCATACGTACTGATAGGCTGATACGATCAGCCACCCGTTTTGCCTGGATGGACCAAGGACTGTCCAGACTGGTCCATCAGGCTATGTAAAATCGACCCATACGTACTGATAGGCTGATATGATCAGCGTTAACCGTACTGAATGGAAGGATTTAACTCAAGGGACCATGGATTATTTGGACTGGTCCCATTAGTACATGAAAAATGATCCATACATACTGATAGGCTGATAAGATCAGCCATCTATACTGCCTGGAAGGACCAAGGACTGTCCAGACTGATCCAATATACATTGAAAAATCTACCCATACGTACTGATAGGCTGATATGATTAGCCTTATCCGTACTGAATGGATGGATTTAACTCAATGGACCATGGACTGTCCGGACTGGTCCCATTAGTACATGAAAAATGACCCATACGTACTGATAGCCTGATACGATCAGCCATCCATACTGCCTCGAAGGACCAAGGACTGTCCAGACTGGTCCATCAGACCATGAAAAAGAGACCCATATGTACTGATAGGCTGATATGATCAGCCTTATCCGTACTAAATGGAAGTATTTAACTCAATGGACCATGGACTGTCCGGACTGGTCCCATCAGTACATGAAAATTGTCCCATACATACTGATAAGCTGATACCATCAGCCATCCGTACTGCCTAGAAGGACCAAGGACTGTCTAGTGTTGTCCATCAGGCCATGAAATATCGACCCATACGTACTGAAAGACTGATATGATCAGCCTTAACCGCACTGAATGGAATGATTTAACTCAATGGACCATGGACTGTCCGGACTAATTCCATTTGTACATGAAAAATGACCCATATGTACTGATTGGCTGATACGATCAGCCATCCGTACTGCCTGGAAGGAACGAAGACTGTCCAGACTGGTCTATCAGGCCATGAAAAATCGACCCATACGTACTGATAGGCTGATATGTCAGCCTTATCTGTACAAAATGGAAGTATTTAACTCAACGGACCATGGACTGTCCAGAATGGTCCCATCAGTACATGAAAAACGACCCATAAGAATCAGTACATGAAAAATGATCCAGACTAGTCCGAACAGTATATGATACTGAAAGGCTGATATGATCAGCCATCCATACTGCCTTGAAGGACCAAGGACTGTCCAGACTGGTCCATCAGACCATGAAAAATCGACCCATACGTATTGATAGGCTGATATGATCAGCCTTATCCATTTATGAATGGAAGTATTTAACTCAACGGACCATGGACTGTTCAGACTGTTCCCATCAGTACATGAAAAATGACCCACACGTACTGATAGGCTGATAAGATCAGCCATCTGTACTGCCTGGATGGACCAAGGACTGTCCAGACTTGTAAGACCCGATCCTGGTCCAAAGGACCCAACTTGGACCCGAAGCCTTACCATGACTATTCATGTAATTTTTGTTCACTTTTAAGGTCCAATATTTCTCTAAGTCATTTTCAATCATATGAGGTTCCACATTTCGATTCTTATTCCTATTCAGATAAGAGAAAATTGTATCTTTATTAATATAAAACTTGTGATCCATTACATAGATTAAGTTGCACAATAGGCTATCATAAGTTTATGTGTTCATACTAACTAAACTATCCCACAACCCACACATCCATCCACGGCTCAGGGCTTCATGGTTCCTTGGCCTTGCCATGGTCCTGGTCTGATCCTGAAAGCAACATCATCACAAGACATATATATGAGTACAATCCGATACCCTAACATACCAAGTCTACATTGCATGGTTCGGTTCTCCTATTCTATGCACTATATCCTATCCATTCAATTCACAAGGCACACGGCCACACCGAGGACATCCCCCAGGACGTCCTGGACCACTACCCAACACACGGCCTGACTGGTTCCATGTGGACCATTCCCTTTATCCACACCAAACCACATTCGACCATGGCTGGTTCCCAAATCTGACCTATTCAAATCAATTCCCAAAAACTAATTAAAATTCATGAAAATTCCTAATAAATCCTAATTAAGAATAATCCATAATCAGAATCCAAAGAACCGGCCTCGATCCTATTGATCTCGGCCACGATCAGCCAAAATGGCCATAACTGACCATCTACGAATTAATTAGGTAAAACCTAATAAAACCCATGATAATTCATGATAAATCCCCAATAAGAGGAATCCATGGTCGGAATTCAAAGAATCCCACCGGAGCATACAGAACCCGACCAAGACCAGTCCGGCCTAAGGCCAAGAACTATGTTCCTGGACCGGCCAAAGCCTTGGTCCAGTCACATTAAGATGAACTCGCCATCAATATAAAGAATATAAAAGAGGAGAAGGAAATCAAATAAGAAAATGGGAAGAAATGGGTCTGGAACCACCAAACCAACCACAGCCACACGGCATCATGCCGCGGCCATGGCAGGATGGATCGGTCCATCCCACTCACCTTGGGCGTGCGCTCTGGAGTTCTCAAGCCCTTCTCCAGATCCTTATCCTTGCCTCTTGTTCCCATCCTCAATCGATCTCCACTCCACACAAGCCAACTCCTGATTGGAATCAATCACCAACACACACAGCCAAGCCTTGATCTCTCTCTCTCTCTCTTTCTTTCTTTCTCTCTGTCACGATTTTGGCAGAGCTTTCCTTAGGGAAAATTGTGTCAATTCTGGACCCCTAGGGTCTGTATTTAAAGGCCAGAACCGACCCCCAACTGCCTGGGTGAACAGGCATGACTTGTTGGCCGAATGGGTGCAACTTGCACCATTCGCACCCCTTCGCCCCAACTGCCTCCAACCGCCCCTTCTCTCCCTTATTCTGTTCGATTGCAAGCTCCAGGGTCCTGTCCACTGCTCAGCCAACTTGTCCAAGACCCCAACTGGTCGGACCACCCTTGGCCATGATATGCTTGTCCTTAGGTCATGTGACCTGACTGGTGCATCTCCTCGTACCATGGCTGTACCCGAAGGCCTTATCCAGATTCAGGGACATGACAAGTCTCCCCCACTTGAGATGGATTCGTCCTCGAATCCGACCCTAGACTTGTCGCCATGGAAAACTGGCAATACCATTCTCGGAAGTCCGCTTTTATCCTTGCTTCGGTCTCCCAAGTTACTTCTTCTTGTCCATTGCAATGCCAAACAACTTTGACCATCTGTATGGTCTTCGTTCTCATAGCTTTCTCCATCCTATCTACAATCCGAATCGGCCTTGTCTCCAAGGTGAGGTTAGTGCCTAGATCCGCTGGAATCTCAGGGATAACTATGTCTTGATTGAAAAGACATTTTCTCAACTGAGATACATGAAACACATTGTGAAATGCATCCATCTTTGCGGGAAGGTTCAGCTTGTAAGCCACTGCACCAACCCTCTCTATGATCCTGAATGGACCCAAGTATCTTGGATCCAACTTCCTCCGGCCAGACACTCTTTTCCGGCCCTTAAAGGTAATCATCTTTAAGTAGACCATGTCGCCTATACTAAACTCCACATGCTTCCTTGTTCTATCCGCATAGGACTTGTGGCGGTCTTGTGCTTTTTTCATCTTATCCTTTATAAACTTGATCTTCTCAGTGGTCTCCTCCACAATCTCAGGCCCTATCATGCTGCGCTCCCCCACTTGGGTCCAGCATAACAGTGTCCTGCAAGGTCGCCCATACAAAGCCTCATAGGGTGACATCCTAATGCTAGTGTGATAGCTGTTGTTGTAAGCAAACTCCACCAACGGCAGATGCCTCTCCCAAGAATCTCCCCAATCCAAGACACACGCCCTAAGCATGTCCTCTAATGTCTGGATGGTTCTTTTGGACTGACCATCTGTTTGTGGATGATAAGATGTACTCATGTTCACCCTTGTTCCCAAGGCCTTTTGGAAAGCCTTCCAAAAGTAAGAAGCAAACCGAGGGTCCCTATCCGAAACAATACTGGCCGGCACACCATGCAAGCGTACTATCTCATCCATGTAGATCCGTACCAAAGGTTCCACACCATCAGTCTTCTTGATCGGGATGAAATGGGCTGACTTGGTTAAACGGTCCACCACCACCCATACCGAATCCTTCCTGTTCCGGGTCGTGGGAAAACCAGACACAAAATCCATGGTGATATGATCCCACTTCCATTCTGGGATAGGTAGGTTCTGAAGTAACCCACTGGGTACCTGATGCTCTGCCTTAAAGAGTTGGCAAGTAGGACACTTAGCCACCCATTCGGCCACATCAGTTTTCATACGGGCCCAATGGTAATACCTCTTCATGTCCTTATACATCTTGTTCAGTCCCAGGTGCACAGAGAACTTAGACTTATGAGACTGACCCATAATCTCTTCCTTGAGCTCCCGCACATTCGGAACACTGATCCTTCCATGGACCAAGATGGTTCTATCTTGTGCAACCTGGTACTCCGTCTTATCATTCCGCGCAACCTTCTGAAGGTTCTCATCCAAGCCTTGTGCTTGCTTAATCCTAGAAAGAAGATCCGCCTGGTTCACTGCCTCCAAACCCAAGGGCTCGTCCTTGCTGGCCACTGTGTTCAGACGCAATGTCTGGACCATTCCTTCCAGCACCTCTGCCTCTCTTTCCGCTGACACCTCAGCCCTCCTCCAGCTCAAGGCATCGGCCACCAAGTTTGCCGTACCGGGATGGTAAGCAATCTCTAGATCGTAATCGGCCACAAACTCCATCCACCTTCTTTGTCTCAAATTCAACTCAGGTTGAGTGAAAATATACTTGAGACTCTTGTGATCGGTTAAGATCTGAACTTTGGCTCCATACAAGTAAGATCGCCATATCTTGAGGGCAAACACCACTGCTGCCATTTACAGGTCGTGGGTTGGGTAGTTCCCCTCATGCTTCTTCAACTGTCTAGAGGCGTAGGCAATGACCTTACCGTGTTGAGTCAGTACACACCCCAATCCAGTGATGGACGCATCCGTGTATACCACGTACGGTTGGTCAGCCTCTGGCAGCACAAGGATAGGTGCGCCTGTCAACATGTCCTTCAAGGCAGATAAACTTTTCTCGCACTCCTCAGACCATACAAACTTCACACCCTTACCGTTTAGTTGTGTCATGGGTTGAGCCAAGCTGGCAAACCCTTTGACAAACTTCCGGTAATATCCAGCCAGGCCTAGGAAACTCCTGACCTCTGTGGCAATCTTAGGCCGTGGCCATCCTTGTAGGGCCTTTATCTTCTCAGGGTCCACTGAGACCCCCTGATCTGACACGATGTGTCCTAGGAACCCAACACTCCTTTGCCAAAAACTACACTTGCTTAACTTGGCGAAGAGATGTTGTTCCCTCAACCGTCCCAACACAGCCCTTAGATGCCTTTCATGGTCTTCCTTGCTCTTGGAATATACTAATATGTTATCTATGAAGATGATTACAAATTCATCCAAGAA
>MU106634.1:22956-55761 GCA_012274485.2 Sinapis alba
GTCCAAACAGGCTAAACATGGATATCATGATTAGAATGTGGAATAACTTATTTAACATAACTCCTATGAGATTTATTCAAATTCATGAAAGACTCTCCACTTACTAATGGTTCCAAATCAAGTTATTTTTCCTGGTTTGATTAGAAGCTTAAAGAACTTGCCATATGTCCAAACATACTAAACATGGATATCCTGATTAGAAAGTGGAATAACTTCTTAAACATAACTCCTTTGGGATTTATTCAACTTCATAGATACTCTCCACTGAATAATGGTTCCAAGACAAGCTTCTTACATAGTGACTCATCCTGGTTTATTAAGAGCTTGAAGAGCTTGCCATATGTCCAAACAGGCTAAACATGGATATCCTGGTTTGAAAGTGGAATAACTTCTTAAACATAACTCCTTTGGAATTTATTCAACTTCATGGATACTCTCCACTGAATAATGGTTCCAAATGAAGATTCTTACATAGTGATTCATCTGGGTTTGATTAGAAGCTTGAAGAACTTGCCATATGTCCAAATATGCTAAACATGGATATCCTGATTAGAAAGTGGAATAACTTCTTAAACATAACTCCTTTGGGATTGATTAACCTTTATTGATACTCACCACTGAATAATGGTTCCAAATCAAGCTTCTTACATAGTGATTCATCTTGGTTTGTTTAGAAGCATGAAAAACTTGCCATATGTCCAAACAGGCTAAACATGGATATCCTGATTATAAAGTGGAATAACTTCTTAAACATAACTCCTTCTGGATTTATTCAACTTCATGGATACTCTCCACTGAATAATGGTTCCAAATCAATCTTATTACGTAGTTATTCATCCTGGTTTGATTAGAAGCTTGAAGAACTTGCCATATGTCCAACCAGGCTAATCATGGATATCCTGATTAGAAAGTGGAATAACTTCTTAAACATAACTCCTTTGGGACTTATTCAACTTCATGGATACTCTCCACTGAATAATGGTTCCAAATCAAGCTTCTTACATAGTGATTCATCCTAGTTTGATTAGAAGCTTCAAGAACTTGCCATATGTCCAAACAGGCTAAACATGGATATCATGATTAGAAAGTGGAAAAACTTCTTAAACACAATTCCTTTGGGATTTATTCAACTTCATGGATACTCTCCACTAAATAATGGTTCCAAATCAAGCTTCTTGCATAGTGATTCATCCTGGTTTGATTAGAAGCTTCAAGAACTTGCCATATGTCCAAGCAGGCTAAACATGGATATCCTGATTAGAACGTGGAATAACTTCTTAAACATATCTCCTTTCGGATTTATTCAACTTCATGGATACTATCCACTGAATAATGGTTCCAAATCAAGCTTCTTACATAGTGATTCATCCTTGTTTGATTAGAAGGTTGAAGAACTTGTCATCTATCCAAACAGACTAAACATGGATATCCTGATTAGAAAGTGGAATAAATTATTAAACATAACTCCTTCGGGATTTATACAACTTCATGGATACTCTTCACTGAATAATGGTTCCAAATCAAGCTTCTTACATAGTGATTCATTCTGGTTTGATTAGAAGCTTCAAGAACTTGCCATATGTCCAAACATGCTAAACATGGATATCTTGATTAGAATGTGGAATAACTTCTTCATCATAACTCCTATGGGATTTATTCAACTTTAAGAAAGAATCTCCATTGATTAATGGTTCCAAATAAGCTTTTTACATAGTGATTCATCATGGTTTGATTAGAAGCTTGAAGAACTTGCCATATGTCCAAACATACTAAACAAGGATATCCTGATTAGAAAGTGGAATAACTTCTTAAACATAACTCCTTCGGGATTTATAAAACTTCATGGATACATTCCACTGAATAATGGTTCCAAATCAAGGTTCTTACATAGTGATTCATCCCGGTTTGATTAGAAGCTTGAAGAAATTTTCATACGACCAAACAAGGCTAAACATGGATATCCTGATTAGAAAGTGGAATAACTTATTTAACATAACTCCTATGAGATTTATTCAACTTCATGAAAGACTCTCCACTTACTAATGGTTCCAAATCAAGCTTTTTACATAGTTATTTATCCTGGTTTGATTAGAAGCTTCAAGAACTTGCCATATGTCCAAACATACTAAACATGGATATCCTGATTAGAAAGTGGAATAACTTCTTAAACATAACTCCTTTGGGATTTATTCAACTTCATAGATACTCTCCACTGAATAATGGTTCCAAGACAAGCTTCTTACATAGTGACTCATCCTGGTCTAATAAGAGCTTGAAGAGCTTGCCATATGTCCAAACAGGCTAAACATGGATATCCTGGTTTGAAAGTGGAATAACTTCTTAAACATAACTCCTTTGGAATTTATTCAAATTCATGGATACTCTCCACTGAATAATGGTTCCAAATCAAGATTTTTACATAGTGATTCATCTGGGTTTGATTAGAAGCTTGAAGAACTTGCCATATGTCCAAACATGCTAAACATGGATATCCTGATTAGAAAGTGGAATAACTTCTTAAAACATAACTCCTTTGGGATTGATTAACCTTTATTGATACTCTCCACTGAATAATGGTTCCAAATCAAGCTTCTTACATAGTGATTCATCTTGGTTTGATTAGAAGCTTCAAGAACTTGCCATATGTCCAAACAGGCTAAACATGAATATCCTGATTAGAAAGTGGAAAAACTTCTTAAACACAACTCCTTTGGGATTTATTCAACTTCATGGATATTCTCCACTGAATAATGGTTCCAAATCAAGCTTCTTACATAGTGATTCATCCTGGTTTGATTAGAAGCTTCAAGAACTTGCCATATGTCCAAACAGGCTAAACATGGATATCCTGATTAGAAAGTGGAAAAACTTCTTAAACACAACTCCTTTGGGATTTATTCAACTTCATGGATACTCTCCCCTGAATAATGGTTTCAAATCACTCTTCTTGCTTAGTGATTCATCCTGGTTTTATTAGAAGCATGAAGAACTTGCCATATGTCCAAACAGGCTAAACATTGATATCCTGATTAGAAAGTGGAATAACTTCTTAAACATAACTCCTTTGGGATTGATTCTACTTCATGGATACTCTCCACTGAATAATGGTTCCAAATCAAGCTTCTTACATAGTGATTTATCCTGGTTTGATTAGAAGCTTCAAGAACTTGCCATATGTCCAAACAGGCTAAACATGGATATCCTGATTAGAAAGTGGAAAAACTTCTTAAACACAACTCCTTTGGGATTTATTCAACTTCATGGATACTCTCCACCAAATAATGGTTCCAAATTAATGTTCTTACATAGTGATTCATCCTGCTTTGTTTAGAAGCTTCAAGAACTTGCCATATGTCCAAACAGGCTAAACATGGATATCCTGATCAGAAAGTGGAATAACTTCTTAAACATAACTCCTTTGGAATTGATTCAACTTCATGGATACTCTCCACTGAATAATGGTTCCAAATCAAGCTTCTGACATAGTGATTCATCTTGGTTTGTTTAGTAGCATGAAGAACTTGTCATATGTCCCAACAGGCTAAACATGGATATCCTGATTAGAAAGTGGAAAAACTTCTTAAACACAACTCCTTTGGGATTTATTCAACTTCATGGATACTCTCCACTGAATAATGGTTTCAAATCAAGCTTCTTGCATAGTGATTCATCCTGGTTTTATTAGAAGAATGAAGAACTTGCCATATGTCCAAACAGGCTAAACATGGATATCCTGATTAGAAAGTAGAATAACTTCTTAAACATAACTCCTTTGGGATTGATTCAACTTCATGGATACTCTCCACTGAATAATGGTTCCAAATCAAGCTTCTTACATAGTGATTCATCTTGGTTTGTTTAGAAGCATGAAGAACTTGTCATATGTCCAAACATGCTAAACATGGATATCTTGATTAGAAAGTGGAATAACTTCTTCAACATAACTCTTATAGGATTTACTCAACTTCACGAAAGAATTTCCTTTGATGAATGGTTCCAAATAAAGATTTTTACATAGTGATTCATCCTGGTTTGGTTAGAGGCTTGAAGAACTTGCCATATGTCCAAAAAGGCTAAATATGGATATCCTGATTACAAAGTGGAATAACTTATTCAACATAACTCCTATGTGATTTATTCGACTTCATGAAAGACTCTCCACTAATTAATGGTTCCAAATGAAGCTTTTTACATAGTGATTCATCCTTGTTTGATTAGAAGCTTGAAGAACTTGCCATATGTGCAAAAAAGCTAAATATGGATATCCTGATTAGAAAGTGGAATAACTTCTAAAACATAACTCCTTTGGGATTTATTCAACTTCATGGAGACTCTCCACTGAATAATGGTTCCAAATCAAGATTCTTACATAGTGATTCATCCTTGTTTGATTAGAAGCTTGAAGAACTTGTCATATGTCCAAACAGGCCAAACATGGATATCCTGATTAGAAAGTGGAATAACTTCTTAAACATAACTCCTTTCGGATTTATTCAACTTTATAAAAGACTCTCCACTGATTAATGGTTCTAAATCAAGCTTTTTACATAGTGATTCATCCTGTTTTGATTTAGAAGGTTGAAGAACTTGCCATATGTCCAAGAAGGCTAAACATCGATATCTTGATTAAAAAATGGAATAACTTCTTAAACATAGCTCCTTTGGGATTGATTCAACTTCATGGATACTATCCACTTAATAATGGTTCCAAATCAAGATTCTTACATAGTTATTCATCCTGGTTTGATTAAAAGCTTGAAGAACTTGCCATATGTCCAAACAGGCTAAACATGGATATCCTGATTAGAAAGTGGAATAACTTCTTCAACATAACTCTTTTGGGATTGATTCAACTTCATGGATACTCTCCACTGAATAATGATTCCAAATCAAGCTTCTTACATAATGACTCATCTTGGTTTGTTTCGAAGCATGAAGAACTTGCCATGTGTCCAAACAGGCTAAATATGGATATCCTGACTAGAAAGTGGAATAACTTCTTCAACATAACTCCTATGGGATTTATTCAACTTTATGAAAGAATCTCCATGGATTAATGGTTCCAAATAAATCTTTTTACATAGTGATTCATCCTGGTTTATTAGAATCTTGAAGAACTTGCCACATGTCCAAACAGGCTAAAGATGGATATTCTGATTAGAAAGTGGAATAACTTCTTAAACATAACTCGTTCGGGATCTATACAACTTCATGGATACTCTCCACTGAATAATGGTTCCAAATAAAGCTTCTTACATAGTGATTCATCCTGGTTTGATTAGAAGTTTCAAGAACTTGCCATATGTCCAAACAGGCTAAACATCGATATCTTGATTAAAAAGTGGAATAACTTCTTAAACATAACTCCTTTGGGATTGATTAAACTTCATGGATACTATCCACTGAATAATGGTTCCAAATCAAGCTTGTTGCATAGTGATTCATCCTGGTTTGATTAGAAGCTTCAAGAACTTGCCATATGTCCAAACAGGCTAAACACGGATATCCTGATTAGAAAGTGGAATAACTTCTTTAACATAACTCCTTTTGGATTGATTCAACTTCATGGATAATCTCCACTGAATAATGGTTCCAAATCAATCTTCTTACATAATGATTCATCTTGGTTTGTTTAGAAGCATGAAGAACTTGCCATATGTCCAAACAGGCTAAATATGGATATCCTGATTAGAATTTGGAATAACTTAATCAACATAACTCCTATGTGATTTATTCAACTTCATGAAAGACTCTACACTGATTAATGGTTCCAAATAAAGCTATTTACATAGTGAGTCATTCTGGTTTGATTAGAACCTTAAAGAACTTGCCATATGTCCAAAAAAGCTAAATATGGATATCCTGATTAGAAAGTGGAATAACTTCTACATCATAACTCCTTTGAGATTAATCCTGGTTTGCTTAGAAGCTTGAAGAACTTGCCATATGTCCAAACATACGAAACATGGATATCTTGATTAGAAAGTGGAATAACTTCTTAAACATAACTCCTTTTGGATTTATTCAACTTCATGGATACTCTCCTCTGAATAATGGTTCCAAATCAATCGTCTTACATAGTGATTAATCCTGTTTTGATTAGAAGCTTGAAGATCTTGTCATATGTCCAAACAGGCTAAACATGGATATCCTGATTCGAAAGTGGAATAACTTCTTTAACATAAATCCTTTGGGATTTATACAACTTCATGGTTACTCTCCACTGAATAATGGTTCCAAATCAAGCTTCTTACTAAGTGATTCATTCTGGTTTGATTAGAACCTTAAAGAACTTGCCATATGTCCAAACAGGTTAAACATGGATATCCTGATTAGAAAGTGGAATAACTTCTTAAACATAACTCCTTTGGAATTTATTCAACTTCATGGATACTCTCCACTGAGTAACGGTTACAAATCAAGCTTCTTGCATAGTGATTCATCCTGGTTTGATTAGAAGCTTCAAGAACTTGCCATATGTCCAAACAGGCTAAACATGGATATCCTGATTAGAAAGTGGAATAACTTCTTAAACATAACTCCTTTGGGATTGATTCAATCTCATGGATACTCTCCACTGAATAATGGTTCCAAATCAAGCTTCTTACGTAGCTATTCATATTGGTTTGTTTAGAACCATGAAGAACTTGCCATATGTCCAAACAGGCTAAACATGGATATCCTGATTAGAAAGTGGAATAACTTCTTAAACATAACTCCTATGGTATTTATTCAACTTCATAGATACTCTCCACTGAATAATGGTTCCAAATAAAGCTTGTTACATAGTGATTCATCCTGGTTTGATTAGAAGTTTCAAGAACTTGCCATATGTCCAAACAGGCTAAACATCGATATCCTGATTAAAAAGTGGAATAACTTCTTAAACATAACTCCTTTGGGAATGATTCAACTTCATGGATACTATCCACTGAATAATGGTTCCAAATCAAGCTTCTTGCATAGTGATTCATCCTGGTTTGATTAGAAGCTTCAAGAACTTGCCATATGTCCAAACAGGCTAAACACGGATATCATGATTAGAAAGTGGAATAACTTCTTTAACATAACTCCTTTGGGATTGATTCAACTTCATGGATAATCTCCACAGAATAATGGTTCCAAATCAAGCTTCTTACATAATGATTCATCTTGGTTTGTTTAGAAGCATGAAGAACTTGCCATATGTCCAAACAGGCTAAACATGGATATCCTGATTAGAAAGTGGAATAACTTCTTAAACATAACTCCTTTGGGATTGATTCAATCTCGTGGATACTCTCCACTAAATAATGGTTCCAAATCAAGCTTCCTACATAGTGATTCATATTGGTTTGTTTAGAAGCATGAAGAACTTGCCATATGTCCAAACAGGTTAAACATGGATATCCTGATTAGAAAGTGGAATAGCTTCTTAAACATAACTCCCTTGGGATTTATTCACTTCATGGATACTCTCTACTGAATAATGGTTCCAAATCAAGCTTCTTACATAGTAATTGATCATAGTTTGATTAGAAGCTTAAAGAACTTGTCATATGTCCAAACAGGCTAAACATGGATATCCTGATTAGAAAGTGGAATAACTTCTTAAACATAACTCATTTGGGATTTATACAACTTCATGGATACTCTCCACTGAATAATGGTTCCAAATAAGTTTTCTTACATAGTGATTCATCCTGGTTTGATTAGAAGCTTCAAGAACTTGCCATATGTCCAAACATGCTAAACATGGATATCCTGATTAGGAAGTGGAATAACTTTTTAAACATAACTCCTTTGGGATTGATTCAACTTCATTGATACTCTCCACTGAATAATGGTTCCAAATCAAACTTCTTACATAGTGATTCATCTTGGTTTGTTTAGAAGCATGAAGAACTTGTCATATGTCCAAACAGGTTAAACATGGATATCCTGATTAGAAAGTGGAATAGCTTCTTAAACATAACTCCTTTGGGATCTATTCAACTTCATGGATACTCTCTACTGAATAATGGTTCCAAATCAATATTCTTGCATAGTGATTCATCCTGGTTTGATTAGAAGCTTCAAGAACTTGCCATATGTCCAAACAGGCTAAACATAGATATCCTGATCAGAAAGTGGAATAACTTCTTAAACATAACTCCTTTGGAATTGATTCAACTTCATGGATACTCTCCACCGAATAATGGTTCCAAATCAAGCGTCTGACATAGTGATTCATCTTGGTTTGTTTAGTAGCATGAAGAACTTGTCATATGTCCAAACAGGCTAAACATGGATATCCTGATTAGAAAGTGGATAAACTTCTTCAACATAACTCTTATGGGATTTATTCAACTTCATGAAAGAATTTCCATTGATTAATTGTTCCAAAAAAGCTTTTTACATAGTGATTCATCCTGGTTTGATTAGAAGCTTGAAGAACTTGTCATATGTCCAAACAAGCTAAATATGGATATCCTGATTAGAAAGTGGAATAACTTCTTAAACATAACTCCTTTGGGATTGATTCAGTCTCATGGATACTGTACACTGAATAATTGTTCCAAATCAAGCTTCTTACATAGTGATTCATCTTGGTTTGTTTTGAAGCATGAAGAACTTGCCATATGTCCAAACAGACTAAACATGGATATCCTGATTAGAAAGTGGAATAACTTCTTAAACATAAGTCCTTTGGGATTTATTCAACTTCATGGATACTCTCTACTGAATAATGGTTCCAAATCAAGCTTCTTGCATAGTGATTCAACCTGGTTTGATTAGAAGCTTCAAGAACTTGCCATATGTCCAAACAGGCTAAACGTGAATATCATGATTAGAAAGTGGAATAACTTCTTAAACATAACTCCTTTGGGATTTATTCAACTTGATGGATACTCTCCTCTGAATAATGGTTCCAAATCAATCTTCTTACATAGTGATTGATCCTGGTTTGATTAGAAGCTTGAAGAACTTGCCATATGTCCAAACAGGCTAAACATGGGTATCTTGATTAGAAAGTGGAATAACTTCTTAAACATAACTCCTTTGGGATTTATTAAACTTCATGGCTACTCTCCACTGACCAATGGTTTCAAATCAAGCTTCTTACATAGTGATTCATTCTGGTTTGATTAGGAGCTTTAAGAACTTGCCATATGTCCATACAGGCTAAACATGGATATCCTGATTAGAAAGTGGAATAACTTCTTAAACATAACTCCTTTGGGATTGATTAACCTTCATTGATACTCTCCACTGAATAATGGTTCCAAATCAAGCTTCTTACATAGTGATTCATCTTGGTTTGTTTAGAAGCATGAATAACTTGCCATATGCCCAAACAGGCTAAACATGGATATCCTGATTAGAAAGTGGAATAACTTCTTCAACAAAACTCCTTTTGGATTTATTCAACTTCATGGAGAATCTCCACTAGCTAGTGGTTCCAAATCAAGCTTCTTACATAGTGATTCATCTTGGTTTGATTAGAAGCTTGAAGAACTTGCCTTATTTCCAAACAGGCTAAACATGGATATCATGATTAGAAAGTGGAATAACTTCTTCAACATAACTCCTATGGGATTTATTAAACTTCATGAAAGAATCTCCATTGATTAATGATTCCAAATAAAGCTTTTTACATAGTGATTGATCCTGGTTTTATTAGACACTTGAAGAACTTGCCATATGTCCAAACATGCTAAACATGGATATCTTGATTAGAAAGTGGAATAACTTCTTAAACATAACTCCTTCGGGATTTATAAAACTTCATGGAAACTCTCCACTGAATAATGTTTCCAAATAAAGCTTCTTACATAGTGATTCATCCTGGTTTGATTAGAAGTTTGAAGAACTTGCAATATGTCCAAACATGCTAAACATCGATATCTTGATTAAAAAGTGGAATAACTTGTTAAACATAACTCCTTTGGGATTGATTCAACTTCATGGATACTATCCACTGAATAATGGTTCCAAATCAAGATTCTTGCATAGTGATTCATCCTGGTTTGATTAGAAGCTTCAAGAACTCGCCATAAGTCCAAACAGGCTAAATATGGATATCCTAATTAGAAAGTGGAATAACTTCTTTAATATAACTCCTTTGGGATTGATTCAACTTCATGGATACTCTCCACTGAATAATGGTTCCAAATCAATCTTCTTACATAGTGATTCATCTTGGTTTGTTTAGAAGCATGAAGAACTTGCCATATGTCTAAACAGGCTAAATATGAATATCCTGATTAGAAAGTTGAATAAATTATTCAACATAACTCCTATGTGATTTATTCGACTTCATGAAAGACTCTCCACTGATTAATGGTTCCAAATCAAGCTTTTTACATAGTGATTCATCCTGGTTTGATTAGAAGCTTGAAGAACTTGCCATATGTCCAAAAAAGCTAAATATGGATATCCTTGTTGAAATAAAGAAAGGAATGACCATAAGAAGAAACTGGTTGATGATCCAAGGACAGTTCATCAAGAGAAGCCAATTTGGTCCAGTTTTCACATATTTGATCCACAAGCTACCACTTGACCTAACCTGACTTGTAAGGCAAGAAAGGAGTTGGAGAGACTTAGTATGGACATGGGAACCTCCAGAAGTAAAGGGAATAGAGTTTGAATGGGAAGTATTCAGTTCTAGTTTGAATTACACACGAAGAAGTCACATGGGTGCTTTGGACAAGCAGCTGGACCTGTCATTATCAACCTAAGGAGACTGTGCCTCTCTCTCCTGTCACTCTCACAATGATAGACAAGCCACAGCCTCCTCTACACCAGTCTGTCCAGCAAGTTCTGAATCATCTCCCTACAATATTAGTATTTTAATTTCCCTGTTTTAGTAATTGATTATTGTAAGTGATTGTCTATCTAAAGACTTTTACCACCTCTTGTAACACTTACCAGAATCAATATACAAGTTTCTCTCATCTAATTTCGTGGCTTCTCTCCCTCTCTTGTGTCTAAACAATAGTCACAATGTAAGGGTTAAGTGAATCATGATTTAGAGGCTGTCTTAACTCTCTCACTCTTAAGGCAGCCTAATACTTGTAAAACTCACTCTAAACTCTTATTTATGTCTTTTAAACTCTAGCTTACTGATTCTAAATCCCATTTATCTTATGTGCACGAACTCTAAAGTGTTGTGTCACTGCTCAAAGATTAGATTCAAACTAGAGATTATCTGCCTTATATAATCAGTTTACTGTCTAGGATTCTTGGTTATATTTGTATGCTTTGTGTGAGGATTCATCACAAGTTGGTTGTCTCTGATCTTAAATGGTGAGTTCTTATTGTGTGGTTGAAGGGGATTCAGTCACAAGTTGATTGAATACTCTCTTGACATGAGACAAACACTCATGAATTCCAACAATCCTGATTAGAAAGTGGAATAACTTATAAAACATAACTCCTTTGGGATTTATTCAAGTTCATGGAGACTCTCCACTGAATAATGGTTCCAAATCAAGCTTATTGCATAGTGATTCATCCTGGTTTGATTAGAAGCTTCAAGAACTTGCCATATGTCCAAACAGGCTAAACATGGATATCCTGATTAGAAAGTGGAATAACTTCTTAAACATAACTCCTTTAGGATTTATTCAACTTCATAGATACTCTCAACTGAATAATGGTTCCAAATCAAGCTTCTTACATAGTGATTGATCTTGATTTGATAAGAAGCTTCAAGAACTTGCCATATGTCCAAACATGTTAAACATGGATATCCTGATTAGAAAGTGGAATAACTTCTTAAACATAACTCCTTTGGGATTTATTCAACTTCATGGATACTCTCCACTGAATAATGGTTCCTAATCAAGCTTATTTCACAGTGATTCATCCCGGTTTGTTTAGAAGCTTTAAGAACTTGCCATATGTCCAAACATGCTAAATATGGATATCCTGATTAGAAAGTTGAATAACTTCTTAAACATAACTCATTTGGGATTGATTCAACTTCATTGATACTCTACACTGAATAATGGTTCCAAATCAAGCTTCTTTTATAGTGATTCATCTTGTTTTTTTAGAAGCATGAAGAACTTGCCATATGTCCAAACAGGCTAAACATGAATATCCTGATTACAAAGTGGAATAACTTCTTCAACATAACTCCTATGGGATTTATTCAACTTCATGGATACTCTCCACTGAATAATGGTTCCAAATCAGGCTTCTTACATAGTGATTCATCCTGGTTTGATTAAAAGCTTCAAGAACTTGCCATATGTCCAAACAGGTTAAACATGAGTATCGTGATTAGAAAGTGGAATAACTTCTTCAACATAACTCCTATGGGATTTATTCAACTTCATGAAAGAATCTAAATTTATTAATGGTTCCAAATAAAGATTTTTACATAGTGATTCATCCTGGTTTGATTAGAAGCTTGAAGAACTTGCCATATGTCCAAACAGGCTAAACATGGATATCCTGATTAGAAAGTGGAATAACTTCTTAAACATACTTGCTTCGGGATTTATACAACTTCATGGATACTCTACACTGAATAGTTGTTCCAAATCAAGCTTCTTATATAGTTATTTATCCTGGTTTGATTAGAAGCTTAAAGAACTTGTCATATGTCCAAACAGGTTAAACATCGAATCCTGATTAAAAGTAGAATAACTTCTTGCACATAACTCCTTTGGGATTGATTCAACTTCATGGATACTCTCCACTGAATAATGTTTCCAAATCAAGCTTCTTACATAGTGATTCATCTTGCTTTGTTTAGAAGCATAAAGAACTTGCCATATGTCCAAACAGGCTAAACATGGATATCCTGATTGGAAAGTGGAATAACTTCTTTAACATAACTCCTATGTGATTTATTCAACTTCATTAAAGAATCTCCATTGATTAATGGTTCCAAATAAATGGTTTTACATAGTGATTCATCCTGGTTTGATTAGAAGCTTGAAGAACTTGCCATATGTCCAAACAAGCTAAACATGGATATCCTGATTAGAAAGTGGAATAACTTCTTAAACATAACTCCTTCGGGATTTATACAAATTCATGGATACTCTCCACTCAATAATGGTTCCAAATCAATCTTCTGACATAGTGATTCTTCCTGGTTTGATTAGAAGCTTCAAGAACTTGCCATATGTCCAAACAGGCTAAACATCGATATCCTGATTAAAAAGTGGAATAACTTCTTAAACATAACTCCTTTGGGATTGATTCAACTTCATGGATACTATCCACTGAATAATGGTTCCAAATCAAGCTTCTTTCATAGTGATTCTGTAACATCCCGAGTTGTGATATATGGAAATGCTTAAGAGAATTGATTTGGCTACCGATGTCATCAAAGTGCACTTACCTTTTCGGGAGCACATCAATTTAGAACTCCAGAGTTAAGCGTGCTTGAGCTGGAGTAGTATAAGGATGGGTGACCTATCGGGAAGTGATTCGCGATACCATGTGAGTGAGGCCAAAGCACATGGAAAAGTTATGTGGTGATTGCAGGGTCAGTAAACAATGATTTCGAACCTTGGAAAATTAATGGACCGGCCGCTGGAACGGGATGGGGCTCACAGAACGAGAGAGCGGGCGTGGGTGGCCCATTAGCTGTGGGCGGTCGGGACGTTACAGATTCATCTTGGTTTAATTAGAAGCTTCAAGAACTTGCCATATGTGTGAGAATTAAAGAATCATAATGGATTTAAGTGAAGAACATCATGAAGAACAAGAGAGAGAAGGGAGAAGTCGTGAGAGAAAAGAGAGAGAGAGAGTTTGCAAGTGAGTGAAATGATTTACTTGCTTGATTTAGTTCCTGGATACAATCCCATAAATAGGGAGACAAAGGTACAAGCAGACAACAAGAATATAATAAAGAAATGTGGTCTGAACTAGGCAGGCTGGTCCTGATCAGAAGGGATAGTGACAGGTCTCCAATCTCTCTCCTCCTTAACCCCAACATGTGATCTTGTCTTGGTCCTTAGTCCCAACAGCTCCCTGCTCCTTCTGAACCCTCAAACATTTCGATCAGACCCACTTAGTTAGACAAACCAGATTAGTTACCCTCTTAGTTCAAGTCTTTAGTTGAAAATGCACCAAACCAGTTTGTAAACCCAATCTGCCTTATCCTTCATAAATCCGAATTGTCTCTTCCTCCTTGTCATTATTTCTTCTTCATGTCAACACTCCCCCTCAAGCTTGACCATAGGGACTGGTCAAGCTTGGAAACCATGAAGTATCCCCTCATTAAAACCTTTAGCTTGGAAAAACCACATGGGATAAAAACCAAGCCAAGGAAAAAGAGTAGGAACCTCATGGCTAAGAGGATCAGTGTGATGAGAGGTCCACGAGCCCTAATTTAGAGTGTATGGACTCGCAAACCTTAGTACTAGCAGCCTTTGTGAAGATATCAGCCAGTTGATCTTCACTTCTTGTGTAACAAGGGAGGATGATCTGCTGCTCAACTGCTTGCCTGACCTTGTGACAATCCACCTCAATGTGCTTGGTCCTTTCATGGAATACATTGTTGGATGCTATATGAATTGCTGCCTGGTTGTCACAATGCAAGAGGATCAGTGTGATGAGAGGTCCACAAGCCCTAATTTAGAGTGTATGGACTCGCAAACCTTAGTACTAGCAGCCTTTGTGAAGATATCAGCTAGTTGATCTTCACTTCTTGTGTAACAAGGGAGGATGATCTGCTGCTCAACTGCTTGCCTGACCTTGTGGCAAGCTACCTCAATGTGCTTGGTCCTTTCATGGAACATATTGTTGGATGCTATATGAATTGCTGCCTGATTGTCACAATGCATGGTGATAGGAGTAGTTGTTTCTATTCCCAAGTCTCTTAGTAGCCCCTTGATCCATATGAGTTCACTGGTGACTTTCCTCATGGCCCTATACTCAGCTTCAACACTTGAGCATGACACAACTTTCTGCTTCTTGCTCTTCCAAGTTACCAAGTTGCCTCCAATGAAGGTGCAATATCCAGTAGTTGATCTTCTATCAACTCTATCTCCTGCCTAATCAGCATCATAATACCCAACAATCTATGTGCTCTTGTTGCAACCCATCCATACTCCTTGCCCTGGTGCTTCTCTTAGATATCTTAGAATTCTTTCCACCATGTTCCAGTGATGTATCTTAGGTTGCTGCATGTGTTGACTGACTTGATTAACTGCAAAGCACACGTCTGGTCTGGTGATAGTGAGGTAGATCAGCTTCCCAACCATTCTCCTATAATGTTTCACATCTTCATAGGGTTTGTCTTCAAACTCCCCCTCACGCAACCCCTTGTAGCCATCTTCCAGTGGAGTCTTTGTTGCTCTTGCTCCAAGGTCACCTGTCTTACTCAACAAATCAAGTGTGTACTTCCTTTGAGATAAGAAGAATCCCTCTTTAGATCGGCACATTTCAATCCCTAGGAAGTACTTTAACTCACCCAAGTCTTTGATATCAAAAGATGTTTTAAGAAAATCCTTAGTTAAGATGATACCTTCTTTGTCACTGCCAGTGATGATAATGTCATCCACATACACTAGGATGACAACAATACCTTGTCTGCTGGTTAGGCTGAAGAGTGTATGATCATCTTGAGACTTCACAAAACCTCTCCTATTGAGTGTAGTACTAAGCTTGTGATACCAGGCCCTTGGTGATTGCTTCAAGCCATATATTGCTTTCTTCAGTCTAAGCACATTCCCTGGTTTGACAAGGCTTTCTAAACCAGGGGGTGGTTGCATGTATACTTCATCTTCCAACTCTGCTTGTAGGAAGACATTCTTTACATCCATTTGCCATAAGTCCCACTACAAGTTAACTTCAAGAGCAAGAATGATCCTTATTGTGTGGAGTTTAGCCACTGGAGCAAATGTATCAAGATAATCCTCCCCATATGTCTGAGTAAATCCCCTAGCCACCAGTCTTGTCTTGCGCCTTTCAACCTTCCCATTAGGTAGATACTTGATTGTGAAGATCCAACGACTTGTTACTGCCTTCTTGCCTTTGGGTAGCTCAGCTTCATACTAAGTATCATTTACTATCATTACATTAGTTTCACTCCCAACAAATTCTCTCCATTTTTCATGCTCCATGGCTTCTTCATATGATCTAGGGATGTACTCCTGGTCTAATTCACCAATAAATGCTTGATGTTCTTGAGGGTACTGACCTAGAGAGCACACTGCCTGAATGGGGTGAGCTACCGCTTGAGAGTTGAAATAGACCCTGGTGTTGACCCAATTAGAAGGAGGATTCCAGATTCTAGTACTCCTTCTCAATGGCTGGACTTGGTGGTTTTCATCAGTACCATGGCTTGTTTCCTCATCATCATGTGAGGACTGATTTTCATCTACTGCTGAGTCCCCATGTTCTTGTTCTTCTTACACACCTTGATCATGAGCTGCTGAACTCTATTGTTGTTGTTCAGCTTGATTTCCCCCCTCATGGTCAAGGTGGGGAGTCTCAACACTCGCAGCCTCGGAATCTGTGTCCATAGCTTCATTGCTTTTTGTAGGAACATGGGTGTTGGAATGAATAAATAAAGAGAAGAAGAAGCAAGCTGGTTGAAGATATAATATGGATCAAACAGACTTGACTCGCAAGGAATTGTGAAGGCTGTCCTAAACCACTTGACTTAACCTGACTTGCAAGGCAAGGAATGAGTTGGAGAGGACCTTTTGGACGTGGCTAAGCTCCAGATACATAAGGATATTCAGTTTGAATTAAAAAGGAAGGATCTGGTTTGATTTAAGCAAGAAAAAGTCAAATGGGTGCATAAGGAGTTGTAGCAGACCTGTCACTATCACCATGGAGACCACACCTTGCCTCATGTCCCTTTCTCCTCATCTGGACGTGCCTGTCCCATGGCTGTATCTCCTTTGGCCTCTTCTCATTCCCTACATAATTAATTGTTTATGTTTCCCTTTTTTAGTATTTGTTTATTCATGTGTACAACCTATTTAAAGTCTCTCCATCACTTGTAAAATCTATCCAATATCAATACAAGTTTCTCTCACCTAATTTCATGGCTTCTCTCCCTCTCTTGTGTATAAACAATAGTCACAATGTAAGGGTTAAGTGAATCATGATTTAGAGGCTGCCTTAACTCTCTCACTCTTAAGGCAGCCTAATACTTGTAAAACTCACTCTAAACTCTTCTCCATGTCTTCTCAAACTCTAGCTTACTGATTCTAAATCTCATTCATCTTAAGTGCACAAACTATAAAGTGTTGTATCACTTCTCAATGATTAGATTCAAACTAGAGGTTATGTGCCTTATATAATCAGTTTACTGTCTAGGATTCTTGGTTATATTTGTATGCTTTGTGTGAGGATTCAATCACAAGTTGGTTGTCTCTTCTATTGAATGGTGAGTTCATGTTGTGTGGTTGAAGGGGATTCAGTCACAAGTTGACTGAATACTCTCTTGACATGAGACAAACACTCATGAATTCCAACAATGGGTGGGTGCCCCAGGTGCAGTCTTAACCCTCTCTTCAGGCATACTGATCTCTAAACTCTCCATTACTCTCCTAAGGTTGTTTGCTCTATCTGAGGCTGATTGGGACAGATTCTTCAGCTCATCCCAACTTTGTTCACCATGATAGCCTCTGGATTCTATAAACTTGACATCCCTGGAGATTAAGACTCTCCTAGTCTCTGGAGCATAGCATTTGTAACCCTTTTGATGAGGTGAGTACCCAATGAACATTGCCCTTGTACTCTTGGCCTCCAATTTATTCAATTGTTCTCCTGGTATCAAAACAAAACAAAGACACCCAAACACACGCATATGATCTATAGTTGGTCTGGTTTTGTTAAGTACCTCATAAGGAGACAGGTCTTGAAGGATTATAGTGGGAATCCGGTTGATCAAGTAGCAGGCTGTCAAGACTGCATCTCCCCAAAATCGTTTGGGCACATTTGTATGGAACATCATGGTCCTTGCAACCTCCATGAGGTGTATGTTCTTTCTTTCAGCTACACCATTCTGTTGAGGTGTGTATGGGCAGCTAGTTTGATGGATCACCCCATGCTTTGCTAAGTGTTGTTTGAATGTATTTCCAGTGTACTCCCCTCCATTATCTGATCTCAAAATCTTAATCTTGGCATTAAAGTGATTAGTCACATAATTTTGAAAATTTATGAATGCTTCTAAGACCCTATCTTTAGATTGCAACAGTGTGATCCATGTAAATTTTGATTTTTTATCTATAAATGTCACAAAGTATTTATGTTGCTCTCTAGATGCACATGGTGCTGTCCAAACATCAGAATGAATAAGATCAAAGCAATTTTCATATATGGTTCTTGATCTAGTAAACACAGTCTTGCAATGTTTTCCTAAGATACAAGCCTCACAATCACTTTTAAAGGAAATACTAGGTAACATGATGTTCAAAGCATGAGAATGAGGGTGTCCTAATCTAGCATGGCACAATACATCTTTAGGGAAATCAGAAATGGAATTTAAAGCATAAGATAAATCAGTTGCAAGCTTGGTGTCTTCAAGTAAGTACAAGTCTCCCTTGATCACACCTTTGCCAAGCAACCTACTAGTTTCAATATCCTGAAAGTAGACATCATTAGGAGTGAAGGTAACATTGCATTTTAAGTCATTTGTTGCTCTTTTAACTGATAACAGGTTTGAAGTGAAACTAGGCATGTAAAAGGCTTTTGATTCTTTCTTAAATAGCCTAAGATCACCTATTCCTTTAATTGGAACTCTTTCTCCATTTGCTATCATAACACTACCTAAGGAAGGAACAATGTTATTAATTAGACTCAGATCACTAATCATATGGTGGCTAGCTCCTGAGTCTATAACTAATGGTTTTGCTAATGACAACTTAGATGAGGCCTTCATTGATATACCATTAGTTGAAGAATTTAGAGAGATACCAAAATTGTTACCAGAGTTCTCCTTGAGGGATTTGATGAGAGCATCCAGGCCTGACCTCTTGAGTGCTTCATCTTGAATTGTCCTCACTGTTGAGCAGCTGTTGGACGCCAATGCTTTTCCGTCACCACCAGGATTGAAGTTCATGGTTGAGCGAGTGGCTGGAGTTGTTGGCTCTCCCATTTCACCAGAAAAATGAGCTCTAGCATCATTGTATGGTGATCTGAACTTCTGTGGTTTGAGATGGGGATGGAGTATCCAGCACTTGTCTTTCCCATGTCCTTTCTTCTTGCAATGATCACAAATCCACACCTTCTTGTCTTCAGGTTTGTAGGAGCCTTTGTTTGCAATCCCTTCAGCTTGATTTGCAAGAACTATGGCAGCACCATGAGGTCCTTCTGACCCCATTTTCCATCTCCAGCTACCACCATCTCCACGCCCTCTTGGTCTTTAATTTTTTTCTGTGGGGCTTCTCCAGTGGAAACATGTTCCCATAAGCCCCTTTCTCCAAGTGTTGTCTTGGCCAATCTAGACCACACAAGTAGTTTACCCTGTTAGGGTTACTTGAATTGCAACTAGCTTAGCATTCTCCATTATAAAATGGTTTTGGCTAGTGAAAGAAAAGTATAAGAACAGAGGATAAAGAACAGAGTGACTGAAACAGGGGATGAGAGAAAAACAGAGTGACTGAAACAGAGTATGAAAAACAGTGTGAAAAACAGGGGATGGAAAAAACAGTGATTTGCGGAAGTAAGTGAGATTAAACATAAGAGAGTGAGCTAGAATAGGTCTCAAGAGCTTTGTAGCTCTGATACCACGTGAGAATTAAAGAACCATAATGGATTTAAGTGAAGAACATCATGAAGAACAAGAGAGAGAAGGGAGAAGTCGTGAGAGAAAAGAGAGAGAGAATTTGCAAGTGAGTGATATGATTTACTTGCTTGATTTAGTTTCTGGAGACAATCCCATAAATAGAGAGAAAAAGGTACAAGCAGGCAACAAGAATATAATAAAGAAATGTGGTTTGAACTAGGCAGGCTGGTCCTGATCAGAAAGGATATTGACAAGTCTCCAATCTCTCTCCTCCTTAACCCCAACATGTGATATTGTCTTGGTCCTTAGTCCCAACAGCTCTCTGCTCCTTCCGAACCCTCAAATATTTCGATCAGACACACTTAGTTAGACAAACCAGATTAGTTACCCTCTTAGTTCAAGTCTTTAGTTGAGAATGCACCAAGCCAGTTTGTAAGCCCAATTTTCCTTATCCTTCATAAATCTGAATTGTCTCTTCCTCCTTGTCATTATTTCTTCTTCATGTCAACAATATGTCCAAACAGGCTAAACATGTATATCCTGATTATAAAGTAGAATAACTTCTTAAACATAACTCCTTTGGGATTTATTCAACTTCATGGATACTCTCCACTGAATATTGGTTCCCAATCAAGCTTCTTGCATAGTGATTCATCCTGGTTTGATTAGATGCTTCAAGAACTTGCCATATGTCCAAACAGGCTAAACATGGATATCCCAGATTAGAAAGTGGAATAACTTCTTAAACATAACTCCTTTGGGATTGATTCAACTTCATGGATGCTCTCCACTCAATCATGGTTCCAAATCAAGCTTCTTGCATAGTGATTCATCCTGTTTTGATTAGAAGCTTCAAGAACTTGCCATATGTCCAAACAAGCTAAACATGGATATCCTGATTAGAAAGTGGGATAACTTCTTCAACATAACTCCTTTGGGATTTATTCAAATTCATCGAGACTCTCCACTGAATAATGATTCCAAATCAAACTTCTTACATAGTGATTCATCCTAGTTTGATTAGAAGTTTGAAGAACTTGCCATATGTCAAAACACGCTAAACATGGATATCTTGATTAGAAAGTGGAATAACTTCTTATACTTAACTCCTGTGGGATTTATTCAACTTCATGGAGACTCTCCAATGAATAATGGTTCCAAATCAAGCTTCTTACATAGTGATTCATCATGGTTTGATTAGAAGCTTGAACATAACTCCTTTGGGATTTATTCAACTTCATGGATACTATCCACTGAATAATGGTTCTAAATCAAGCTTCTTACGTAGTGATTGATCCTAGTTTGATTAGAAGCTTGAAGCGCTTGTCATATGTCCAAACATGCTAAACATGGATATCCTGATTAGAAAGTGGAATAACTTCTTAAACATAACTCCTTTGGGATTTATTCAACTTCATGGATAATATCCATTCAATAATTGTTCCAAATCAATCTTCTTGCATAGTGATTCATCCTGGTTTGATTAGAAGCTTCAAGAATTTGCCATTTGTCCAAACAGGCTAAACATGGATATCCTGATTAGAAAGTGGAATAACTTTTTAAACATAACTCTTTGGAATTGATTCAACTTCATGGATAGTCTCCACTGAATAGTGGTTCCAAATCAAGCTTCTTAAATAGTGATTCATCCTGGTTTGATTAGAAGCTTCAAGAACTTGCCATATGTCCAAACAGGCTAAACATGGATATCATGATTAGAAAGTGGAATAACTTCTTAAACATAACTCCTATGGATTGATTCAACTTCATGGATACTCTCCACTGAATAATGGTTCCAAATCAAGATTCTTACATAGGGATTCATCTTGGTTTGTTTAGAAGCATGAAGAACTTGCCATATGTCAAAACATGCTAAACATGGATCCTGATTAGAAAGTGGAATAACTTCTTCAACATAACTCCTATGAGATTTATTCAACTTCATGAAAGAATCTCCATTGATTAATGGTTCCAAATAAAGCTTTTTACATAGTGATTCATCCTGGGTTGATTAGAAGCTTGAAGAACTTGCCATATGTACAAAAGGGCTAAACATGGATATCCTCATTAGACTCATGGGATGCTAAACCGCAAACCGCTGACTTAGTACATAGTACTACGACTATGTAAGCCTAGCTCTAGCATGAAACAAGCACGGTGTCTACACCACAAAGAACAATCAACATACATCTACACTACAAGAAAACATCAAATTACCGACTGCATGTTGCGACTGATTATGCAGTCGCCAAATATTACAACTGAATTGTGACTATTTTGTGTCTGTTTTGCGACTAAAACTTATTAGTTGCAAATCAGTCGCTAAAGTGCAACTAAATGTAGAAGTCATAAAACAATAGCTAATTAGTTACTGTTTTACGACTACTTAATGTGGTAGGTAATATATAGTAACAAAACACTCGCTAATTTAGCGACTGTTTTGTGACTCAACATTTAGTCTCACATTTGCGACTGATTTACAACTAATGCGTTTTTATTTAAACCCTAACGACTATTTTGGGACAACTTACTCTATACCCCAAAATCTATTCTTAACATTATACCCTAAACTCTAAATTTAAACCTACAAATAAAACTATAACATCTAATCTTTTCAATGATATAACTAAACTAAACTTAAAATCTAAATATTTATTAAAATTATATAATCAAATTATAAATATTAAATATAAACCACATATGTACTATATACCTTATTTCATAAACACTGAACTTTACACTAAACTCCGAATATTATAAATTAATTTTAAACTTTAAAATTAATTTTTAATAATTAATCTCAAATCTTAAATCTATAATCCAAATGTGTGTCACAAAAATTATGTTTGTAGTTTAGATTTCTATCATAAAAATTATTTTATATATTAAATTTTAAATTTCATATATTAAAATTAATCTGTAATATACCAAACTATAAATTTAAACATCAAATCTTATATTTTTAACTTAAAACACTAAATCTTAAAAATAAAGTATAAATCTAATTTTTAACTTGATTCTTAAATCTTACCCTAAACCACAAACTCCATTACTCCAAACCTTATATCCCAAATCATATACCTCATATACTTTAAACTTTTAATTAAACTCCAAATCAAAATTTACAAATTTTAACTAAAAACTAATATATAGTGCTTAGAAACATTTATTAATTTTCAATTATATTTTTTGAAACCTTAATTAAACTTAACCTCAAATCATAACTCAATTCTATTTCAAACCTACACAAACCCTAAATCTTAAACATGTATTTTAAGAATCTAGACTCTGCACAAAATAGTTACCACATATTTTAAAATAAATCAAATAAAATCATTTAAATGACTATATATATAGATTAGTTTGTAATGTGTAAACATTAGAAAGTAAACACATTATTTTAGTTCCCGGGTTATTTTCGCGGCTGTGTTCTTAAAAATATAACAAAAGCGTGGCTTAATAACTGTCACATATTTTTTTTAGTTAAAACTACTAAACCTAATTTTGTTTCTTCCGCCTCCTTTACTAAAAGTAATCTTCTCTTTTCCTCACAGACAATTTTCTCCTCCTTTAATCGATCTTCTCTTCTCATCACTATTGATTATATTGCTCTCTTACTCAGTCGCTGTGTCTTCTCTCCCCTAGGTGCTTTTTCATCAGGGATAACTAACCAGAGGTATAAGATTCTAATTCATCTTCTTTTACAACTCTTCTTTCATTTTTCTTATTATTCTTTCTTTATTATCACCATCTTGTTTTACAATCTCTAATGGATGTTTTTTTGTTTATAGATCTGAAAATGGGAGAAGCAGGAGAGAAGACTGGCGGAAACGGAGCTGTTAAGAAGGCGAGTGTCACCACCTCCGCCGTCATGCTCGTCATCACCTCCGTCGTCACGCTCGTCACCACCTCCACTATCACCTCTCTTTCCCTATTTTGAATCTGATTTTTTTTGGTAATGGAAGATGGAAGAGGCAGGGCAACTTGATGGAGGAAGTAGCAGAGTTGGTGTGGGTTGTGAGAAAGAGGAAGCTCCGGTGATTTTTCTGGGTCATCGTTGCTCCAGCTTGAGTCGGCGTCATGCTAGTACATGAAGCAAGCTTAGATTGAAGGTGGAGGAGGCATGCTGAAATTAAAGGTGGAGAGGAAGCATTGACGGCAAAGAGGAGGCATGCGAAGATTAGGTTTAGGTTTTTGGTTTACTCTTGGTTTAGCTTAGGTTTAGTTTCTTTCCTGATTATAAATTTAGTTATTTATTTCTGGTTTAGTTTTATAAACCATATTTTAATTTATAAATAAAATTTATTTTATTTTTAATTATAGAAAAATTTAGATTAATTTTATTTATTTTATTTTTAATTCTACAATAATTTTTTTTTAAAAAAACTTGATTTAATTTGTGACTACACCATCATACCGTCGCAATTCAGTCATGAAAATTGTTGTAGTTCAGTCGTTAAATTTATGACTTTTTAGTGACTGTTGTGCGACAAATAATTGTCCTCGCAAAAAAGTCGTAAATCAGTCGTTATTTAGCGACTAATTATCGACTGATCATTTTAGCGACATGTGATATTGCTACTACGTGAATCAGTTGTAAAACAGTCGCAACTACATATTTTGCGACTGATTAGCGACTGTTCATGCAGTAGCAAATTAAATGTTTTCTTGTAGTGCTAATCCAACTAACATCCATGCGCTCATAGTACATAGCTATCTATGCACCGCACATTTCCTCATAAGGATATATATATACCCGCTGCGTCGATAGTACAGTATGTCTCTGTACCCCCGCCTTCAACCACCCGCTGCGTCGATAGTACAAACGTCTTTGTACCCCCGCCCTCTAAACCCGCTGCGTCGATAGTACAAACGTCTCTGTAACCCCGCCTTCCAAACCCGCTACGTCGATAGTACAGACGTCTCTGTACCCCCCCCCCCCCTCAAAACCCGCTGCGTCGCTAGCTCTCGCCCTCGCATATAGTCCTTACTATATAACTATGTATATACATATATATAACAGTGCTCAGCATCAAATAATTCACACAATAGTTGAATCCTCTATTATCCTATTTCTGGTTTAACAATCAATAAAATAACTAACAAGACTCGCAAGCAGACTCAATTCATAGAGACAGATCATGTTACGAAACTAAACTTTTCATAATAACAGTACTAAAATAGTTCGGGATTTAACGGAATAATCCTCACCTTAGCCAATAAGGAACATGGATCGGAAACACTAGGACAAAGATATGCCTTGGTCACGAGGACTCGATCTAGGGTTTCACCATAAAATTGTCTTCTCCCCAACTAAGGTGCATGCATGCATTGCTTGATGTGAAAGTTACCACTAGGATCCCAATGATTGGTCGCAAAGAATCTTCTTAGTGGATATGGTCTCATTGATCGAAACACATAAATAATATTAGAAACAAAGAATGATACGGGAAGGAGATTTCAAAATTGGGTTTAATGGTTATTACTTGCTGCGCAAGCTACGTCTAAGGATTTGACATAGCCTTCACGAACCGGATTTCAAGTGATAGATCATGGACACTGGCAATGCAAGCTTCACCTCCAGTGGTGCCCAAGTCACGACGGTTCAGGTTTGTGGCCGGTGGTGGTGATACGCAATGGCTCCGGTTGCTCATCCCTTCTCCACATCTTATGTATACGGATCCGGTGCAAGACAAACACATGACAACGACGATGGATCTATAAAAGCATTGCTATGCCTGCGCCATAGCGGTGGCTCCGGTGATGGCAGTCGTTTGGTGGTTATGTCTCGTCACTTCCGGCTGCAACACACGCACTCGGGAAAGAGGAAGAGATTGAGACACTGAAGGAGATAGGAAGATCATGAAGGATGAGCAGCACATAGAAGAAGAACAATAAAGAGTGAAGATGCATGAGAAGTAGAAGGGAGAGAGATCGGTAGATGACAAGGAGGGAGGAGGCGGCTGCTAAGGTTCATGAAGGAGAAAAATATAATTAGGTATAGAAACATATATAAACAATTAATAATAAATGAAAAAGAAGCTCGGTTTGGTTTTATAGATAATTAGTAAGAATTTGAATTAAACCAATACCGGTTAATAAGGAAGCTGGGTTACAGTCGTTACAATTCTTCCTCACTTAACTGGAATTCGTCCCGAATTCAAGAAGAAACCCAGAAAGGACTTCAACGGTATCAAAGGAAAAAAGAACACAAGGATAGAAAAACAACGACAACGAATTGGAACTTGATCTTCTTTTGCAATACAAAAAATAAAAATCAGAAACGCTAACAACTAATCGAACAATATTGGACAGAAGACCATCTTTAAAAAAAAAAAAAAAAAAGACTTAAAATCCCGAAACATTGTAAATCGATGAAATCTGAGTCCCATAAATCGCCGTCCCGGGTCAGAACCGGGACGGAACCTGGCTCTGATACCAAATTGTAACACTCGTATTTTCCAAAATATTATAATTAATAATAACTCTGAAATCTCCATTTATTAATCCTCATAAATTATCTCCAAACACCTTAAATCTCATAAATAGCAATAAATCTCGTAATGAAATAAATCTGATAAAAACATAAAACCGAAAGTCTGCAAAAGAAATGAATAAAACTCCCAAAAGCACCAATCCGTTAGCAATCACTCATGCTCGTCGGTCTCACCTGAAAGGGGGAAAGAATGAGGGGTGAGTAACAGGGGAGTCACTCAGTGAGGTATGAGATGCTAAACCGCTGACTTAGTACATAGCATTACGACTATGTAAGCCTAGCTCTAGCATGAAACAAGCACGGTGTCTACACCACAAAGAACAATCAACATACATCTAATCCAACTAACACTCATGCGCTCATAGTACACAGCTATCTATGCACCGCACATTTCCTCATAAGGATATTGTAGGGGATGGGCTACGCCCCGAATTAGGCCCATCAAGAAGAGAAGCCTGACCCACCCCGACAAAGTACGAGCGGACAGCGACCGTCGGAACGCGGCTCGTCGGCTGAACGAGCCGGCTCCAGACCACCTCTCAGTTAAACAGTGTAGGAAAGCCCGGCGCGAGAAAGTGGCCCTCATCACTGCTAACTCGGCCCAACATGAGTAAAGCCCATTAGGTTAACCGACCTAGGGCGAAAGGGGGGAAGCAGCTATAAGAGGGGGACATAAAGGTTGAAGAATGGGGGGCGAGACCTAGATCAGAAAAAGACCGATATAGATTCTGTTGTAATATCCTTCCGAGATAAGAACTATTGTAAAGGATATTTGTCTTTCTTGTAACCGAGATAAAGAGATAAACTTATTTAACCGAAATAGCCCACTGACGAGTCCCGACTATAAACGAAATCATTTATGCGGAACTCGGATCAAACAGATATGTATACATGCTGCGTCGATAGTACAGTATGTCTTTGTACCCCCGCCCTCAACCACCCGCTGCGTAGATAGTACAAACGTCTTTGTACCCCCGTCCTCTAAACCCGCTGCATCGATAGTAAAAACGTCTATGTACCCCGCCCTCCAAACCCACTGCGTCGATAGTACAGACGTCTTTGTACCCCCACCCTCAAAACCCGCTGCGTCGCTAGCTCAGACATCTCTGAGCCCCCGCCCTCGCATATAGTCCCTACTATATAACTATGTATATACATATATATAACAGTGCTCAGCATCAAATAATTCACAAAATAGTTGAATCCTCTATTATCCTATTTCCGGTTTAACAATCAATAAAATAACTAACAAGACTCGCAAGCAGACTCAATTCACAGAGACAGATCATGTTTCGAAACTAAACTTTCATAATAACAGTACTAAAATAGTTCGGGATTTAACGGAATAACCCTCACCTTAGCCAATAAGAAACATGGATCGGAAACACTAGGACAAAGATAAGCCTTGGTCACGAGGACTCGATCTAGGGTTTCACCATAAATATTGTCTTCTCCCCAACTAAGGTGCATGCATGCATTTCTTGATGTGAAAGTTACCACTAGGATCCCAATGATTGGTCGCAAAGAATCTGCTTAGTGGATATGGTCTCATTGATCGAAACACATAAATAATATTAGAAACAAAGAATGATACGGGAAGGAGATTTCAAAATTGGGTTTAATGGTTATTACTTGCTGCGCACGCTACGTCTAAGGATTTGACATAGCCTTCACGAACCGGATTTCAAGTGATAGATCTTGGACACTGGCAATGCAAGCTTCACCTCCGGTGGTGCCCAAGTCACGACGGTTCAGGTTTGTGGCCGGTGGTGGTGATACGCAATGGCTCCGGTTGCTCATCCCTTCTCCACATCTTACGTATACGGATCCGGTGCAAGACAAACACATGACAACGACGATGGATCTATGAAAGCATGGCTATGCCTGCGCCATAGCGGTGGCTCCGGTGATGGCAGTCGTTTGGTGGTTATGTCTCGTCACTTCCGGCTGCAACACACGCACTCGGGAAAGAGGAAGAGATTGAGACACTGAATGAGATAAGAATATCATGAAGGATGAGCAGCACATAGAAGAAGAACAATAAAGAGTGAAGATGCATGAGAAGTAGAAGGGAGAGAGATCCGTAGATGACAAGGAGGGAGGAGGCGGCTGCTAAGGTTCACGAAGGAGAAAAATATAATTAGGTATATAATCATATATACACAATTAATAATAAATGAAAAAGAAGCTCAGTTTGGTTTTATAGATAATTAGTAAGAATTTGAATTAAACCAATACCGGTTTAAAAGTAGGCTGGGTTACGGTCGTTACAGATTCATCATGGTTTGATTAGAAGCTTGAAGAACTTGCCATATGTCCAAAAAAGTTAAACATAGATATCCTGATTAGAAAGTGGAATAAGTTATTCAACATAACTCCTATGTGATTTATTCGACTTCATGAAAGACTCTCGACTGATTTATGGTTCTAAATCAAGCTTTTTACATAGTGGTTCATCCTGGTTTCATTATAAGCTTGAAGAACTTGCCATATGTCCAAAAAAACTAAATATAGATATCCTAATTAGAAAGTGGAATAACTTCTAAAACATAACTCCTTTGGGATTTATTCAACTTCATGGATACTCTCCACTGAATAATGGTTCCAAGTCAACCTTCTTACATAGTGATTCATCCTCGTTTGATTAGAAGCTTCAAGAACTTGCCAAATGTCCAAACAGGCTAAACATGGATATCCTGATTAGTAAGTGGAATAACTTCTTCAACATAACTCCTATGAGATTTATTCAACTTCATGGATACTCTCCACTGAATAATGGTTCCAAATAAAGCTTCTTACATAGTGATTAATCCTGGTATGATTACAAGCTTCATGAACTTGCCATATGTCCAAACAGGCTAAACATGGATATCCTTATTAGAAAGTGGAATAACTTCTTAAACATAACTCCTTTGGGATTGATTCAACCTCATGGATACTCTCCACTGAATAATGGTTCCAAATCAAGCTTCTCACATGGTGATTCATCCTGGTTTGATTAGAAGCTTCAAGAACTTGCCATATGCCCAAACAGGCTAAACATGGATATCCTGATTAGAAAGTGGAATAACTTCTTAAACATAACTCTTTTGGGATTGATTCAACTTCATGGATACTCTCCACTGAATAATGGTTCCAAATCAAGCTTCTTACATAGTGATTCATCCTGGTTTGATTAGAAGCTTCAAGAACTTGTCATATGTCCAAACAGGCTAAACATGGATATCCTGATTAGAAAGTAGAATAACTTCTTAAACATAACTCCTTTGGGATTTATCTAACTTCATGGATACTCGACACTGAATACTGGTTCCAAATCAAGCTTCTTGCATAGTGATTCATCCTGGTTTGATTAGAAGCTTCAAGAACTTGCCATATGTCCAAACAGGCTAAACATGGATATCCTGATTAGAAAGTGGAATAACTTCTTAAACATAACTCCTATGGGATTGATTCAACTTCATGGATACTCTCCACTGAATAATGGTTCCAAATCAAGCTTGTTACATAGTGATTCATCTTGGTTTGTTTAGCAGCATGAAGAACTTGCCATATGTCAAAACAGGCTAAACATGGATATCTTGATTAGAAAGTGGAATAACTGCTTCAACATAACTCCTATGGGATTTATTTAACTTCATGAATAAATCTCCATTGATTAATGGTTCCAAATAAAGCTTTTTACGTAGTGATTCATCCTGGTTTGATTAGAAGCTTGAAGAACTTGCCATATGTCCAAACAGGCTAAACATGGATATCCTGATTAGAAAGTGGAATAACTTATTCAACATAACTCCTATGTGATTTATTCGACGTCATGAAAGACTCTCCACTGATTAATGGTTCCAAATCAAGCTTTTTACATAGTGATTCATCCTGGTTTGATTAGAAGCTTGAAGAACTTGCCATATGTCCAAAAAAGTTAAACATGGATATCCTTATTAGAAAGTGGAATAACTTATTCAACATAACTGCTATGTGATTTATTCGACTTCATGAAAGACTCTCCACTGATTTATGGTTCCAAATCAAGCTTTTTACATAGTGATTCATCATAGTTTGATTAGAAGCTTGAAGAACTTGCCATATGTCCAAAAAGCTAAATATGGATATCCTGATCAGAAAGTGGAATAACTTCTAAAAGAAAACTCCTTTGGGATTTATTCAACTCCATGGACACTCTACACTGAATAATGGTTCCAATTCAAGCTTCTTACATAGTGATTCACCTTGGTTTGATTAAAAGCTTCAAGAATTTGCCAAATGTCCAAACATGCTAAACATGAATATCCTGATTAGTAAATGGAATAACTTCTTCAACATAACTCCTATGAGATTTATTAAACTTCATGGATACCCTCCACCGAAAAATGGTTCCAAATAAAGCTTCTTACATTGTTATTAATCCTGGTTTGATTAGAAGCTTCAAGAACTTGCCATATGTCCAAACAGGCTAAAAATAGATATCCTGATTAGAAAGTGGAATAACTTCTTAAACATAACGCCTTTGGGATTGATTCAACTTCATGAATACTCTCCAATAAATAATGGTTATAAATCAAGCTTCTTACATAGTGATTCATCGTGGTTTGATTAGAAGCTTGAAGAACTTGCCATATGTCCAAACAGGCTAAACATGGATATCCTGATTAGAAATTAGAATAACTTATTCAACATAACTCCTATGTGATTTATTCGACTTCATGAAAAACTCTCCACTGATTAATGGTTCCAAATCAAGTTTTTTACATAGTGATTCATCCTGGTTTGATTAGAAACTTGAAGAACTTGCCATATGTCCAAAAAAGCTAAACGTGGATATCATGATTAGAAAGTGGAATAACTTATTCAACATAACTCCTATGTGATTTATTCGACTTCATGAAAGACTCTCCACTGATTTATGGTTCCAAATCAAGCTTTTTACATAGTGATTCATCCTGGTTTGATTAGAAGCTTGAAGAACTTGCCATATGTCCAAAAAAGCTAAAAAAAGCTAAATATGGATATCCTGATTAGAAAGTGGAATAACTTCTTAAACATATCTCTTTTGGGATTGATTCAACTTCATGGATACTCTCCACTGAATAATGGTTCCAAATCAAGCTTCTTACATAGTGATTCATCCTGGTATGATTAGAAGCTTCAAGAACTTGCCATATGTACAAACAGGCTAAACATGGATATCCTGATTAGAAAGTAGAATAACTTCTTTAACATAACTCCTTTGGGATTTATTCAACTTCATGGATACTCTACACTGAATAATAGTTCCAAATCAAGCTTCTTGCATGGTGATTCATCCTGGTTTGATTAGAAGCTTCAAGAACTTGCCATATGTCCAAACATGCTAAACATGGATATCCTGATTAGAAAGTGCAATAACTTCTTAAACATAACTCCTATGGGATTGATTCAACTTCATGGATACTCTCCACTGAATAATGGTTCCAAATCAAGCTTCTTACATAGTGATTCATCTTGGTTTGTTTAGAAGCATGTAGAACTTGCCACATGTCAAAACAAGCTAAACATGGATATCCTGATTAGAAACTGGAATAACTACTTCAACATAACTCCTATGGGATTTATTCAACTTCATGATTAAATCTCCATTAATTAATGGTTCCAAATAAATCTTTTTACATAGTGATTCATCCTGGTTTGCAAATGTCCAAACAGGCTAAACATGGATATCCTGATTAGAAAGTGGAATAACTTATTCAACATAACTCCTATGTGATTTATTCGACTTCATGAAAGACTCTCCACTGATTAATGGTTCCAAATCAAGCTTTTTACATAGTGATTCATCATGGTTTGATTAGAAGCTTGAAGAACTTGCCATATGTCCAAAAAAGCTAAATATGGATATCCTGATTAGAAAGTGGAATAACTTCTAAAACATAACTCCTTTGGGATTTATTCAACTTCATGGAGACTCTCCACTGAATAATGGTTCCAAGTCAAGCTTCTTACATAGTGATTCATCCTGGTTTGATTATAAGCTTGAAGAACTTGCCATATGTCCAAACAGGCTAAACATGGATATCCTGATTAGAAAGTGGAATAACTTATTCAACATAACTCCTATGTGATTTATTCAACGTCATGAAAGACTCTCCACTGATTGATGGTTCCAAATCAAACTTTTTACATAGTGATTCATCCTGGTTTGATTAGAAGCTTTAAGAACTTGCCATATGTCCAAAAAAGCTAAACATGGATACCCTGATTAGAAAGTGGAATAACTTATTCAACATAACTCCTATGTGATTTATTCGACTTCATGAAAGACTCTCCACTGATTTATGGTTCCAAATCAAGCTTTTACATAGTGATTCATCCTGGTTTGATTAGAAGCTTGAAGAACTTGCCATATGTCCAAAAAAGCTAAAAAAACTAAACATGGATATCCTGATTATAAAGTGGAATAACTTATTCAACATAACTTCTATGTGATTTATTCAACGTCATAAAAGACTCTCCACTGATTAATGGTTCCAAATCAAGCTTTTTACATAGTGATTCATCCTGGTTTGATTAGAAGCTTGAAGAACTTGCCATATGTCCAAAAAAGCTAAACATGGATACCCTGATTAGAAAGTGGAATAACTTATTCAACATAACTCCTATG